>JAQGBS010000763.1:0-19103 GCA_034698545.1 Acrobeloides obliquus
AAGATTTAAGCAATTACCACAAAAACAAGAAGTGCCTGCTTCGACGCCTAAATTTATTTGTGCTTGCATGTAGCACGCGTCATAGGGCACGCAATACCAGTAAGATATACTCCGGATAGGGGTTAAGAGACAAACCTGGAAAGATGTTAGAAAAACGCAATTGGTCGAAGGGGAAAGCTAGCTTCAAAATTTTTACGAAAAACGAAGTTTTTGGGGCTGTATCCGTAAACTTGAAACCCTACTAATATCGTTACGGCGCTACATACCAGCATATAAATAGCCAGCTTGTATACAAGTTTCAATACAGTTTGTAATGCTGTTTCCGCTGCTAGTGTATGGCCAATAACTAAACAGTCGGTTGTTGCTATCCGAATAGCACCCTAGAGAAGAAATGCAGCCTGGTGTTGTGGTGATAGTATTAGTCGACGTAGAAGTTGTTCCAGTCGGTGTGGTAGTTATTTCAGTCGATGTGGTAGTTGTTCCAGTCGGTGTGGTCGTAGTCGTGGTGGAAGGCGTTGTTGAGCTACAATTTATGACGTCATTTGTACAATCTAAAAATTAGATTTGCCTTCATATATTTTGTTTGACGTACTTAATTGATAAACCGTTATCAACCAGCCGCCACCGCAATATTGGGTATTGTCGCCAGGACATATACTTTGATAACAGGTTGCATCGTTAGCTTCTTTGCTATTATATTGAAGATTTAAGCAATTACTACAGAAACAATATGTTCTTGCTTCGACGCCTAAATTTATTTGTGTTTCATGTAGCACGTGTCATATGGCACGCAATAGCAGTAAGATATACTCCGGATAGGGGTTAAGAGACAAACCTGGAAAGATGTTAGAAAAACGCAATTGATCGAAGGGGAAAGCTAGCTTCAAAATTTTTACGTAAAACGAAGTTTTTGAGGCTGTACCGTAAACTTGGAACCCTACTAATATCGTTACGGCGCTACATACCAGCATATAAATAGCCAGCTTGTATACAAGTTTCGATACAGTTTGTAATGCTGTTTCCGGAGTTAGAGTATGACAAATAACTAAGCAGTCGGTTGTTACTATCCGAATAGCACCCTATGGAAGAAATGCAGCCTGGTGTTGTGGTGATAGTAGTAGTCGACGTGGTAACTGTTCCAGTCGGTGTGGTAGTTGTTTCAGTCTGCGTGGTAGTTGTTCCAGTCGGCGTGATAGTTGTTTCAGTAAGCGTGGTAGTTGTTTCAGTCGACGTGGTAGTTGTTCCAGTCGGCGTGGTAGTTGTTTGTGGATGCGAAAATGATACTAAAGAAATTGAATTTTCAAAAATGATTAAAATGGTACCATTCCACTTCGGCGACTCGTTACTTGGCCTTAGGATTAGACTTTGGGGCCCCAAGTCTAAGCCTATGTTTAAGCCTATGCTAACTCCAAGCCCAAGTCTCGTCTAAATCTAAGCCTAAGGACAAGTAAGGAGTCGCTGAAGTGACGTAGTCGACAAAGTGGCCTGTCATGGACTAGGATAGAGTTTTTCGGTTGTGTAAAAAGATAGGTGACTTTCAAAACCCACCACAACAAAAAATTACCTAAGTAACAAACAATCAATAAAATTTGGGAATAGCATAGTTTCATAATTAATTCATACATAAATTGTTGCTTCCTACTTTATGAAAAAAATCATCATTAATGTGGAACTTTAGTTTATCTACTTGGATTTGTCCAATTATAATCATAAATTTGTGCAGGATGCTTCATTTTCGACCGCTTAGTAATCTTAATCCGTTTTTTATTTCATTTTTAAATTGATTCATCAAACTAGAGGTATTTTATAGTCCATGATCGGTTTTCGAACAATTTACTAAAAAGAGACAACTAGCAGCTGCAGTTTGCGACGGAGATTTAGACTAAAACAAAGGAGGAGGATGGAATGAAGAAAGAACAATTCCGTCATCGTGCTGTTTCTTATGAATTGAGTTCGAGCTACTCGTTATACTCCTAGCTAGAATTACACTAAAACAAAATAGAGTAAACCATTAGAAGAACGTAGGCGACGTAGACGACCGTGCCGAGCAGGATCTGTTTTAATGCGAGATTAAATTTTTGTCTTAAAAATTATTCTAAATAATTTTCTATAAAATATATTTAGTATCTGATTCAGGGTTTTGGCGGGAATTTTTGGTTAGATCCTCGCCACAGTAACTTTATTCAATGACCATTAGAAGAATGTAAGCGATGTTCTCTTGAAAATTGTTTTAAATGCTATTTTTTATAAATTTTTATAAAAAATGCAATTAAAAAGATCATTTTCATGAAAATCTAACCATTAATGATAAGAGTTCTAGTGCTTTTAGACTTAAAGGGGGTGCGGTTTGTAGTCACTTCGTGAAAAGTGGGGTCCAAAATAGGGCTGGGTAGAAAATTAAAAAAATTTTTTTAACAAATGACCCCTTAGGAGTAATTTTATGTGGGGAATCGATTGCGCGCACTCCCGAACATTAAGAGAAATTTCCGAGTTTTTACATATCATCAGGTACTCATAACATAGCGATATTGCTTGACTCAAATATGGCGTGATTGATGGCATAAATATGTGATCGAGGAGGAGACCAAATCCTAACTTGAACTCGTATCATTGCTAGACTTATAGAGGGCCGATCCTGGATAGCTCTAGGCCGGCTCGTGACAAATGACGACCGCTACTTTCGCAGCCCTTTTATGAGCTTACTCGCGACTAGTACTTTAAACCCCGTATAAGTGGCTTGGGCTGGAGAGCGTGGCCTATATTGACGGTCCCTTGTAAGACATGTCTGCAGACCCCGATCAGGGTTGTCGCGGAACACTGTTCCGGTTCCGAGTTCCGATAAGTTCCGGCCATTTTTTGTCCGGAACATGAAATTATCGAGTCAACAAAAAATGTATTTTTTCTATGTGTGACTGATCTTTTCAATAAACAGAATGATTGAATCAGGAAATTTTGTACACGTTTTTAATTGATTATTAAATTTTGCTTACGACTTTTTAATTTTTAACGAATTTGTCTATTTTTAAGGAATTTTTCGATTTTTGAGGAATTTTTCGATTTTTAACGAATTTTTCAATTTTGGACGAATTTTTGTTCCGGTTCCGACAAGTTCCTTCCATTTTTGCTGTTCCGTTTCTGTTCCGGTTCCGAACCTTGCTGTTCCCGTTCCGATCGTTGGACCTGTTCCGCGACAGCCCTGACCCCGATGTCTAATCTCAACCCTGATTTATTGGCCAATTTTTGTAGTTTTTAAAAATAGCATTTATAATGTCAATTCCACATGTAAGCAATTATTAAAGCCGACGTAATAAAGCCTAAAATAGCGGCTATAGTTGTTTCATTATGAATCTAATAAACAAAAAAAAATGGCACGCAGTGCTCTATGTTGCCGATACTGCCACGGCACGTCAAAGTGTGCAGAAAATGGAAACTCGCGGAAACCGGTCCGAATAATTTTATTTCGTCTTAAAACCGCATATTTTAATGTTTCTGATGATTCCGAAAGGTGTGCACTCATTTTGACCAAAATCGGGTCTCCAGCTCCTTATCACTAAAGGCATGCAGGGTGGTTCAAAATTACACGGGCTTTTTTAAAACTTTTTATTAGAAACAATGAATAACATAAAAATGTAACCAAAACAATTTGCAACATTAAAAACAAACAAATTCATTCAAAATGACCGCCATTCGATGCAATTCCGCGTCAAGACGTCTTGGCCATTCGTCACTGCCTCGATTAATCATCCCTTGATCCAAATTTTCGAATGCTTCGGTGATCGCTTGCTTCAAAGACTCGACCGAATTGTGTGCTTCTGCATTCACTTGAGCTTCGAGGATACTCCAAATGGCGTAGTCGAGTGGATTCAAGTCTGGAGATTCATTTCGAAAGGGATTTTTTAGATAATGAACGTAAGTCCATCAAGAAAGTAGAAAAGTCCGTGTAATTTTGGACCACCCTGTATATATAAAAATGCATATATCTAAACTTCTAACACAGATTTTTGTAAACCGTTTTTTTGCAGTTTGTAGCTGGGATAAAAACGAAACTTTTAAGCCACATTTGAACGATATTCACGTTTTTCAAATATTTGAAAAATAGACTTCATTTTTAGACAATTTTGTGTCTTAAAATTTTTATATTTTTTGAAGGCAGAATCCAATATTCATAATTTTGGCCTTAAAATGTTGCTAGCAATGTGTAGATAAAAGTTACGATTCGTTTTCCCCCATATTTAAAAAAGTAAATATTTGATAGAAAATAGCTCTAAAAATCTGGTATTTTAGCAATGTTATAAAGAAAAAAGTGTTTTTTCTTAAATTTCGACGGAAAAACGGACCGTAACTTTTATCTACACATTGCTAGGAACATTTTAAGGCCAAAATGATGAAAATTGGATTTTGCCTTCAAAAGATATAAATTTTTGAAGTTGATGTATTTTTAATGATTCCTCCAATTTATAAAAAAATAACTCCATTAATTTACATTCTGCACACCTCTATTTTGGCTCAAAAAAGATATAACAAAGTGTTTTGAAGCGAAATAAAACGATTCCGACCGGTTTCCGCGAGTTTCCATTTTTTACACACTTTGCCGTGCCGTGACCGCTTACAGGTGATAATTTAATAACCTCAGCTTAATGCCGTGGTTTCTTAATGCTTTAAGATAAACCCACAAGTTGGCTTGCTATACAATTGTTTCTTATAAGACCATGAGTTCCGAAATATTGCGGATATTTGCTGCTACAATATATTTGCTGCTATCAATCGTTTCGTTGCTCTTAAACATTTTGTTATTGGTGGTTTTCGTAAAAGTACGTCGCTTTTATCTATTTTGTTGTAATCAAATTCTTTCCAGGGTCGGAAACACTTCAAGGACTTGCCGTTTTTCATCATTTCGTGGCACATATTAGTATGCGATTTTTTAAGCAATCTATTCCAATTTCTTGTTGCCATCCCTACAACTTATGCGGGCACAATTTTGTACGAGAATTCGGCGATGGTCTACATAGGGATGATTGATACAATTGATTATAATGGTTTCTTGTTCTTTATGTGTATGCTATCAATTAGTAGAATAACGATATTTTTCTTTCCAAAAGTAGATAAGATGGTTTTCGACCCACCTGTGATTTATATGTAAGTTTTGGGGTTGAAATTTTTGAGGAAACTATGGTTTCTTAGAGTGATTTGCTTTATATGGATTTTTGTTATGGCATTGACTTTTGGTTTCTATACAGTTGGATGTTATAAGGATTTTACTACGGATGGTAAATTTTTTTATCTAGTTGATTAGCTGGTTATTCAGCCTCTACGTATAGGTGTATACGTATCCTCTTCAATGGAAGAGCTTCTGTTGGCTTTGGTCAACTCTCAATTTTTAGGATATCATATATTTCCTACTTGTGATTCGGTCTCACTAATCTCATCTTATAATCTTACAATTTCCATACAAAATATTTTAAACAATGTAAGTCAAAAATTATGAGCTAGTTCCTAAATATTTTAGTTCCATTACTATACTGCTAACTACCTCCCACCATTCATGCTACTTATCTATTTCTTAATATTCATAGAAATCAAATTCAAAATTTCATGGAGGCTCAAAGGTGCTCATTCAAACGGTTCCATTTATGTTACAAATTTCCAAAGTGGACATATTTTTAAACGAGAATTCCGGATTTTAATTCAGGTTTTATGATTTTTCAGATATTTTTCATTTGCAGGAATGTCAGAGAACTCCGAAAAGTCCGAAATCCGAGGGGGGAATTGTGATTCCCTTTGAAAGGGATCATCCAGATATTACGTAATCATGTGGGGGGGGGGAGGGGGTTCGGCTCTCCTCATAAAAATTGATTACATTATAAATTTACTTGAGCGCCGTATCTCGGCTATTTTATCAATAACATATATGTTCATCGATAGCACACATGTGATTACATTCACGTGCTAACGCATCTTTGAATCCAGGTCATAGGTCAGCAAAGAGTGAGTCTCCCCTTGACTAAATCCTCGTTATTTGAAATAAATTTTATAAACACTTGAGTTAAAAGGATTTGCCACGTTTTGGCATGATTTTTGCCACTTTTTCTATTTTGACATTTACCTAACATATAAGGGAGTAGGAATTTTTTTTAAAGTTATTTTCAACTATTACATCTTTATGTATGTAAAAAATAAATATTTTCAAGAGGAGTCACAACTCCCCCTCGGAGTTTGGACTTCCCGAAAAAAGGAGTTCTTTGACATCCCTGTTCATTTATAGAGCGTCATCATAACTACGTGTTTTCAAGTAGAAAATCTACTATTTTTTATGCCCGCGAATAGAGATCTTCAGTTTTCTACAATAGCTCAAACTTGCAGTGATATTTTGCTACATACAGTACACCCGATTGTTATTTTCACGTTCAATTCAACATCGAAGGACATTTTGAAAGATTTGAAATCAATAGTGATGAAGAAGTTTAGAAATAGAAGAACTTTAACTGAATCGGAAGTACAAGAAATAAGAAGTGGTACGGTTATGTTCATCAGGCGGCAATACATTCAGACAACGTTAATGAAACCTACAACATTAAGACTTCAAACGATAAGCAATCAGAACTAATTTTTTATATACATTTTTTAATAAAATTTTTAACAATCTTCATGACACTGCTCCTGTAGAATCACCGGACCAGCAGTATCGTAATCAGGAATTTTTTCTGGAAATTGTTTATTTCGATAGGGCATATTGTTCTAACTACGAAACAGTTATCCTCTAAGATCGCGAAACGCCTCTTATAGAGTTATAGCGGTTTCAAGGCAAAAAACAACAAATCAACATTTCAGGGTTACTTCGGATCAACTTGGAACCTTCATCATCAGATTTCTCATAGCCTATTTGGCTTTAAATACACCAAAATCTTTCAAAAAATATTTGAGAAAAAAATTTTCTTAAGAAACATTGCTTTTTTACCCTTATTCTTCATTTAAAAGAGGACAGTATTTTTCTTGTAACATCGAAAAAACCTGAGCCTAAGCTTAAGAACCTAAGCCTAAGTTCATCTAAGCCTAAGAGCCAATGTTACAAAACAGAATAAAAATGTTACAAGAAAAAATATTTTTGTTTAAAAAATACCTAACTCCTCACCGCTGTAGAAGGTAAAGCAGATTTTTTTGCCTTAGAATGTCAAAAAAGTGACAGAGTCACTTGTTTCTTTCTTAGACAGAATCATATCACCAACTTATAGTTTACCGACCTTCATGTTGCCGACCATAAATTTGAAAGAATCGAAAAAATCCCGAGTAATCTAGAGGGTTGTATTCCCCCCCCCCCTATTTTTACCCATAGAAGATCTTTTTTCAAAGAAAATTTTTCTGAGAAAGGGACCTAATTTTATCAACAATATACAAATTTTATCAACAATTATACAACAAAATTAGGATGAGCAAATAATAGAGCTATTTACTACTTGAGCTTTATATCCATTACAACAAGATTCCCTGGGGTATTTGCATGGCGCTAGATTACAATATTGAGTCTCCGAACTCGATCCGCTACACGGACACCCATATGGAGATGAGCCGCACGATCTCGTCCTTGTTATAGTACCACAAGATCCACATGTATCTGTACAAGAGCTCCATGAACCCCAGGTTGACCATAGCCCATACGATGGGCAACATGATGCTTGGGTCACTTGATTTGCAGATGAAGTTGTTGAGCTGCATAAGATGCCATTGTTAATTGCTTGGACTTTATAGCCAGTATCACAAGAATTTCTAGGATAGGCACATGGTGCAAAATTGCAACGATCGGTTTTCGTTGAACTGCCTCTAAAAATGGGTTTTGGTAAAATCTGCAAAAAACTACCCGCATGGACAATTCGATCCAGTCAAGCAAGTTCTAGTGTATGTGCCATAGCCGAAGCCTCCGCAAGTATCACTACAGCTTCCCGAGGCACTCCATTCTGACCACATCCCACCAGTGGGGCAACAAACTCCAGATACCGTTGTTGTGATTGAGGGACATGTGGTTTCTGGAATAGAGGTAGTTGAAACTTCTGTTTGACCATTTGCGCACACAATTTGGCTATTTATGGCACTAGGTTTGTAGTTGTTGCAGCAGGAATTTCTAGGGTATGCACACGGAGCTAGATTACACGGTTCTGTTTTGGTTGAAGGACCACTAAAACCAGGTAAAACTCGCACAAATATAAAATTCTTACGGGCAAGAACAAGTCGAAGCCGTCAAACAGCTTCTCGTTTTAGTCCATATCCCACATGCACCACAAGTATCACTACAAGCGCCTGTAACGCTCCACGAAGACCACTGATTACAGCAAGGTGTTGTTGTCGTGGTGGGAGTTGTTGTCGTGGTGGGAGTTGTTGTCGTGGTGGAAGTTGTTGTCGTAGTGGAAGTTGTTGTCGTGGTGGGAGTTGTTGTCGTGGTGGGAGTTGTTGTCGTGGTGGGAGTTGTTGTTGTTGTGGTGGAAGTTGTAGTCGTTGTGCATAAAGGGACGCTATATTTGCATACAAATCCCATGACATAACGGCAATTAACGTCATTCCATTGACCGTTTGAAGTCCATATTTCTACACATTGCTCTCCATTGGGATCTGCACAAGATGTCCCCCTGGAGTTGTCTGGCTCGCCAGTGCTCCAGTATAGGAAATCTGCGGGGGAATTGTCGGTCCATGAAAAAGTACAATTTGGGCTAGTGCCTTGTCCGGATAGGTGGTTTAAACCGAGCCAAATTTGAGCGTTCCCGGATAATGCTTAAAGAATTAGTATGATTCGCACCAGAAAATTTGCATACTTGCAACGAAATTGTTCTCCGTTTGACTATGAATAGACGCCAGATTTGTTCCTACCATTTCACACACATATTCAGCAGTGGTCCAATTTACGGATATAGAAACATACTAAAATTCCCCATAAAATTTGACTCGTTTTTTATTAACCTTATAACAAGAAGAAGTCGCTTGTAAAAACGACCATCCACCTTCACAGGTCTCACAAGCACCAATTGTAACCGGAGTGTATGGATTCGTCGTAGTTGTTGTCGTAGTCGTGGTGGAAGTCGTTGTTGAGGGACAATTTATGACGTCATTTGTACAATCTAAAAATTAGATCTGCCATTTATATATTTTGTTTAACGTACTTAGTTGATAAACCATTATTAACCAGGCGCCACCGCAATATTGAGTATTGTCGGCAGGACAGGTATTTTGATCGCAGGTTGCATCGCTAGCTTCTTTGCTATTATATTGAAGATTTAAGCAATTACCACAAAAACAAGCATCGCCTGCTTCGACGCCTAAATTTATTTGTGTTTGCATGTAGCACGTGTCATAGGGCACGCAATTCCAGTAACATATACTCCGGATAGGGGTTAAGAGATAAACCTGGAAAGATGTTAGGAAAACGCAATTGGTCAAAGGGGAAAGCTAGCTTCAAAATTTTTACGAAAAACGAAGTTTTTGGGGCTGTATCCATAAACTTGGAATCCTACTAATTCGTTATGGCGCAACATACCAGCATATAAATAGCCAGCTTGTATACAAGTTTCGATACAGTTTGTAATGCTGTTTCCGCTGTTATCGTATGGAAAATAACTAAGCAGTCGGTTGTTACTATCCGAATAGCACCCTAGAGAAAAAATGCAGCTTGATGTTGTGGTGATAGTGGTAGTCGACGTGGAAGTTGTTACTGTCGACGTGGTAGTTGTTTCAGTCGGCGTGATAGTTATTCCAGTCGGCGTTGTAGCTGTTCCAGTCGGTGTGGTAGTTGTTTCAGTCGATGTGGTAGCTGTTTCAGTCGGTGTGGTCGTAGTCATGGTGGAAGTCGTTGTTGAGGGACAATTTATGACGTCATTTGTACAATCTAAAAATTAGAAATGCCATTCATATATTTTGTTTGACGTACTTAATTGATAAACCGTTATCAACCACATGCCACCGCAATATTGGGTATTGTCGCCAGGACAGGTATATTGATCGCAGGTTGCATCGTTAGCTACTTTGCTATTATATTGAAGATTTAAGCAATTATCACAGAAACAATATGTTAATGCTTCGACGCCTAAATTTATTTGTGCTTTCATGTAGCACGTGTAATATGGCACGCAATACCAGTAAGATATATTCCGGATAGGGGTTAAGAGACAAACCTGGAAAGATGTTAGAAAAACGCAATTGGTCGAAGGGGAAAGCTAGCTTCAAAATTTTTACGAAAAACGAAGTTTTTGGGGCTGTACCCATCAACTTGGAACCCTAATATCGTTACGGCGCTACATACCAGCATATAAATAGCCAGCTTGTATACAAGTTTCGATACAGTTTGTAATGCTGTTTCCGCTGTTAGTGTATGCCATATAACTAAGCAGTCGGTTGTTACTATCCGAATAGCACCCTAGGGAAGAAATGCAACCTGGTGTTGTGGTGATAGTAGTAGTCGACGTAGAAGTTGTTACTGTCGACGTGGTAGTTGTTCCAGTCGGCGTGGTAGTTGTTTCAGACGGCGTTGTAGCTGTTCCAGTCGGTGTGGTAGTTGTTTCAGTCTGCGTGGTAGTTGTTTCAGTCGACGTGATAGCTGTTCCAGTCGGTGTAGTAGTTGTTTCAGTCGGTGTGGTAGTTGTTCCAGTCGGTGTGGTAGTTGTTTCAGTCGACGTGGTAGTTGTTTCAGTCGACGTGGTAGTTGTTCCAGTCGGTGTGGTAGTTATTTCAGTCGGCGTAATAGTTGTTTCAGTAAGCGTGGTAGTTGTTTCAGTCGGCGTAATAGTTGCTTCAGTAAGCGTGGTAGTTGTTTCAGTCGGCGTGGTAGTTGTTTCAGTCGGCGTGGTAGTTGTTTCAGTCGGTGTGGTAGCTGTTCCAGTCGGTGTGGTAGTTGTTTCAGTCTGCGTGGTAGTTGTTCCAGTCGGTGTGGTAGTTATTTCAGTCGGCGTAATAGTTGCTTCAGTAAGCATGGTAGTTGTTTCAGTCGGCGTGGTAGTTGTTTGTGGATGCGAAAATGATACTAAAGAAATTGAATTTTTTTAAATGACTAAGATGGTGTCATTCTACTTTGGCACTCGTTACTTAGGCTTAGGATTAGACTTTGGGGCCCCAAGTCTCAGCCTATGTTTAAGCCTATTCTAACTCCAAGCCCAAGTCTTGTCTAAATCTAAGCCTAAGGCCAAATAAGGAGTCGCCGAAGTGAGATAGTCGAAAAAGTGTCGTGACACGGACTAGGATAGAGTTTTTCGTTTGTGTAAAAAGATAGGTGACTTTCAAAACCCACCACAACAAAAATTTACTTAAGTAACAAACAATCAATAAAATTTGGGAATAGGATAGTTTCATAATTAATTCATACATAAATTGTTGCTTCCTACTCTATGAAAAAGAACATCATTAATGTGGAACTTTAGTTTATCTACTTGGATTTGTCCAATTATAATCATAAATTTGTGCAGTGTGCTTCAATTATTTCGACCGCTTTAGTAATCTTAATCCGCTTTTTATTTCATTTTTAAATTGATTCATCAAACTAGAGGTATTTTATAGTCCATGATCGGTTTTCGAACAATTTACTTAAAGAGACAACTAGCAGCTGCAGTTTGCGGCGAAGATTTAGGCTAAACAAAGGAGGTGGATGGAATGGAGAGAGAACAATTCCGTCATCGTGCTGTTTTATGAATTGAGTTCGAGCTACTCGTTATACTCTAGTTCCAACTACACAGATTACACTAAAACAAAATAGATCAAATTTGTGAATTTGGATAAGGCTTTTTTGCATCTACTATGCTTGCGCTACAAGTGTTGAAAGTTTGCTTTAGAAAATGACTGCTCACGGAAAATTGGAATAGATATGTGGTTTTTTGCACTCATCCTTTTATTTTTCTTCAGGGCAATTTATTGGATGTATAAGCCCGGGCTTATACGCACGATTTTACGGTACTCTTATTCCACTAATTGTTTGTTTGCTTTCACCATAACTTGGGCCTGTAAAAACTGCTCATTAGGTATGTATAAAAAGTTGGCGCAAGAGTATGCCCAACAATCAGTAGGCGGGTTGGCGACACTTGCACATGAAACATTGCACACCCACATTTGCGCATTTAAAAGCTACGTACGCACGTTGGCACATGTACACTTATAGAGTAATTTATGGCAGATCCACAAATCCCAGAGAACCATTTGTTGATAAAGCCGGAACAGATATGCTCAATGGGGGTGGTATCGAACTTATAGCTACGCATTGTTCAATGATTGATTCAGTCACTGAATGTCAGCCACAGACAGTCAGTTGCTGACTCTCATTCCTTAGCAGTCAGTCATGGACAGTTCGTTATTTACAATCATCCAACTGTCAGTCCGACAATCGGTCACCAAAGATTTTTTAGAGCAACAAAAAAGGCGAGAAAAACTTTAAAACTTTTTAATCCTAAAAAAGATTTTGACACATCCTGTATAAAGCTTTTAAGGCTGAGTTATGCGATGGAAATCCATCCTTTCTACAGTGGGAAAAGGTCGGCACGAGTTGCGACTCCGAGCGGCTTCTCCAACTGGCACTCCGACCAGCTACTCTGACCGACACTCCGACCGGCACTCCTCTTCTCTCCACATCCTCCCCCTAAATACGCCAATTGAAATGACCCCACTCAATAAAAAAATTCTTTACGAATTTCTATTTTAGCCATCTAGTGAAAGTCAAATGAAGGTGTAAATGCAATACTTTACTGATTTAAATCCCGCCTTACTTGGCCTCAATCCCGTGTTCCACAAGGACAAATATTCGAGCAAATTTTGCTCGAAAAATCGCTATTTACTAGGTGAGAGAGAAATTTGGCGTAAAAAGTCTAATTTTGTTACAATGTATAGAGTATAGAATTTGTGTTGTGCTTTTGCCACAAATTCATGGGAAAAAATTGTGCTCAAAAAATTAATTGAACAAACATGTTGATGTGGGTTGAGCGTTTCAGCGCCAATTATTATCGTGCATGCTGTCAAGGATAGGACACTTGCATGTGCAGAAAAATTTTAAACAACTATACCAAAACACAACAATAGTTCATGAGCTAATTACAGGGTGGCGCACAAAAAACGGACACTTAAAAAAATTTTAAATATAGTTTATTTAGCAAAAAACAACAACAATTATCATTCAAAATGACCTCCTTAAAAGTCTCACTAAGCTTAGGCTTAAGTTTTAGGCTTAAAAGGGGAGGGTAAAATTACGGTACGTCGGTAGCGAAAAAACTTTTTTTTGAAATTTTGCAAAAAATGACCCTACTACCCTAATTTTATGCGAAAAATTGATTGCGCGCATTCCCGAAGTTTGAAAATGTTTCCTTGACCCTGATTCAGGGAAATAAAAGTATTTATTGAAGCGAAAATATGAAAATTTTAGATTTCATATTTTCGCTTCAATACGCACTCCTATTTCCCTGAATCAGGATCAAGGAAGCATTTTCAAGCTTCGGGAATGCGCGCAATCAATTTTTCGCCTAGAAATTAGTCTAAAAAGTCGGTTTTTTTTCTTATAGCTAAAGTTTGGTTTGCTATTTGGAAAACTTTTTTCTTGCTACAAATTTCCTTTTTGGATTGACCTTCAAAAGACATTAGAGATTTGAAGAGAATTCGCACGATTTCTTGCGCTGTTAGACGAAAATTGGTGTAGCATAAAAGGTGTTGTGTGAATGTTGAACGGTATTTTTTCTCACTAATTCAATGGGTTGATTATAAACTTCTTATAGTCTCTCTATAACAAAACCCTTATTCTAATTAAAATTTTTCGTTGCTATAACATTTAATGAATAATCTTTGATTAAATTCTATATAGAATTTCCGTGAAACATCACTTTGAATCTCATCGGTAAAAATTCCTATTTTTAAAATGATTATTTATGCCAATGTTTCTACTTCAACACTTCCTACTCTCAATTATTATTTGGATATAGTCGAATGTGGAGCTACAACGGTATTAGCTCTGTTTATGGTGTTAATCATATCATCAACGAAAAAATTCCGAGAACAAAAAGAGTGCATCATGCTAGTGGCCAGTCTTGTGCACGAAATTTGGTTTGCATTGGGATTTTTCCCTGCTGGAGCGTTTTGCCTAAACGTCTTTTTAAATAATCAAAGTAGAAAATTTGGATAGCATACAAGTGGTTCTGTTCTGGGGCCCATTCGTCGGCCCCGAGATCCGTCTGCCCTTCCTGACCCCAGTCTATCATGGCGTTGTCTTTCGTAGTCGCCAGAAGCGCCCTAAGCGCATTGAACTCCTCCTAGACTCCATAGCTCCCTCCCCTATGGATTATTGTCCCCGATGGTCATGTAAATTCATTTAGACATTCCTCTTTCAACACGCGGTTCGTGTTTTCAAACGGTCCATGTTGCTCTTATGATAATCACTTATCCCGGATCTGGGATCATCACTTTGGTTCTGGCCATAGACCGTCTATTGGCTGTATATACTCCGCTACGATATCGTAGCCTTTCTTGGCGTTATTATGCATATTTACCTGTGTTCGGGTATAGTTTCGTGTTAGTTGTTTTTGTTGCATCCATTATAGTTACATATGGTACTGGAGAATACCAGAATACGCAAGTATGCATTGTCGGAAAGGCCTTATATTTCATGAAGAGGGGGAGAGAGGATTTAGTAGGGCTTATAAAGAATGGATGGAGAGCAGGGCTGTCAAATATTAACATTTTTTGGGCAATGCAATAGTGCTCAACGAACTGATCCTTATTGTTGCACCAGATATTTTGCTAATACTATAGCCTGATTTTCCGTTTAAGAGCCAAATGTTTGCTATCAGTCTATCGAAAGATATAATTAATTGTTAAAGCCTAAAAATTGAACGAATTCAGGTCTGATCATCATCCTGATAACCATAATTGGGCAGAAAAAGTTAAGAAGACATTATCTGGATATAGTTGCGAGAGTTTTCCCTTTATTGAAGTGCAAAAAGACTGTCGTTATTCAACAATCAGTCATGTATACGAAATCTATATAACTTTTCAAAATCATTTCAAAAATTCGATTTGACACTAATAGTATTATTAGTGCCAACCATTTCTAATATAAATTCAGCAGTTGTCCAATTTACGGGTGTAGAAACATACTAAAATTCCCAGCTATTGTAATTCTAGGTATAAATCAGATCAGGTCCATCATCATTCCAGATCATAAAAATCCAACCGCCCCATCTTATCAAAACCACCCCCTCGCCCGCCATAGGAGCCATCCTAACCATGCCGAAGCTGGTTGCTCTAGCGTTTGCATTAAAATTCTTGCACATGCTAGCAAGGTTGTAGAAAGGCATGTGGCAGAGGCTTACCAAATTTTCACTCTAAAACCAACACTTAACGGAAAGGAGGAGTTAGAAGATCTAGAGCTCATCATTAAATAGGATTTATGGTTTCGTCCCTGAATATCAGGGCTTTCAATATTGTATTCTGATTATTGAAGCGATTTATATTGCTTAAAAATTTTCAAACCTTTTGATCAAAATTATTTTTAACTTCTTTATATTGTCCAAAAAATGATCAATTTGTTCCTTTTCTTGTCAATTTTTGATGTACTTACCATTTTAACCATTTATCTAACCTTTATTTTAGTCTTGAAAAAGGTGTAAACCACCGAAACGTCGACTCAATAACAATAACGTTCCCTTGTTAGACTTCTAAATCTAAGCCTAGGTTTAGCCTATCTTAACACCGAGTCCACGTCTCGCCTAAATTTAAGGCCAAGTAAGGGGTCGCCAAAGTGACATAGTTGACAAAGTGGCGTAACACAGAATTCGTTTTTTGTCCATTTTTACTTTGAAGTTTATATTAAAAATGTACTTTTAATAGAACCTATAAAATATGTCACATGATTGTATTACTTTTTCACTCTTCAATGCCAATCGTTTCTTACTTCGATGGGGCCTTAGCAACCGTGATCGTTTTCACTGAAGTTTTTGTAAATTTTTTCTTGAAGAAACTTTTGAGCTCTACTCTCAAAGACCTAAAAATTTTATTAAAATCAAAAAATTTTTGATACGTATTCAACGCTGTATAAATTAATGGATGGTGAGCCGCTTCAAGACTGAATACAGTAGTGTTTACATAGAGATAATACCAAGGCGGTAAGCTAATATAAAGTAATGCATTCAACAGCACTATCAACACGCAAGGTATCATGCATTGTAGAAACAAAAAGAATTCTTTTCGATTGAGCAGCCAGGTCGTAGTTATGCTCTAAAAGTGAAATCTTCTTATAGGACCAGTTTCCAAAATTTGTTCGTAAAAATTTGGAATTTCTTGAATTTTGAAGTTTTTGAAGAAGACGAAGTGAAAAGTAGTCATTTTTGTATGTACCTGATAAACCATGCTTACAAAACACCATATGTACAGAACTAAACTTGCTCCAGGTGCAACCAAAGTCTCATAATAAACAATGTTAGAAACTTTGGGGTATAAATATTCGAAAAAGGCATTCATCGCGGGCCCTCCAACAGAGGGAGGTATAAAATACCAAATGGCTCGAAATCCTGGGATTAAATAAATAATGACGTTTACAAGCCAGCGCAGTATAAGGATAACAGCTAGGGTCTAAAAATTTTGAAAAATTAACCCATCTCGAACCGAATTCGCCTTTCTTCACCGATAGAGCCCTCCAAGTAGGTTAACTTGTCCCTCACTTGGTTGCTTCGTCCCTCCGCACGACTGAGCCAAGCCGACTTGTCATTTATTGTTTTTGTTTTCCCAATAGATTAGAGACAACTCGATTCTATCAATTGGGTTATTTTAGTCTATCGCTGGTTACAATAACCAGTGAATAAAATACCCAGGGCCACTCTCATCCACGGTCAATTTCCCATAGACCCAAGTCCATTGGCCCGGGCTAACCCACCAGGTTTTGTATCTAGATCTAATCCCAACAGTCTCCCTAATGATTAATAGTATAGTGATTACATTGAAAACAATGCTCCTATCAACCGATGGCCTAAGATCTAGACCATTAAAAATATCCCATTGGTTTAACGCAATAGCCAATACAGCATAGTCCATAAGCAGCCCATTGCTAAAGGTTAAGGAAGTTGCAATCTAAAAATAGAGATTTGTTTTGATTTTCAAAAATCTCGAAAATTTGATTTTGGGATTTTTTCAAAAATACAGAGCGTTCATTTTGGTATGCAACATCAATGCTTTTAGTCGTTCTCGCACCGCCTCTAACGAATTTCTATGCGGTCTTTTTTAAATTGTAGCTAAACAATGGTCGAATAAGTCTTGCTAAAAATTTTTGAAATCCGTTGATCCTAACATTGTCAAAAATTACGTTGAAGTTTTCAAAGTCGATTTTCTTCATCTTAACAAAAGGTTAGAAATTTAATTTTTGTATGAAAATACAGAGCTTTAGTCCCTCTAACTTATGCAAAAAACCGTATATAAAAATTATTTAACAGTAGCGAGATATTTGATTTTGAAGTTGATAGTCAAAAAACGAGGCAAAAACAAAATGACGCACCCGGGGATCGAACCCTCAATCTTCTAGTCTAACGCGCTAACCACTACACCATCACCACAAGGTGTAGTGGTAAGGTGAAGAAAATCGACCACATGGTGTAGTGATTAGAGCGTTAGACTAGCAGCCAGAAGGTCGAGGGTTCGATTCTCGGGTGCATCATTTTGTTTTTGCCTCATTTTTTGACTATCAACTTCACAGTCCAATATCTCGGCACTGTTAAATAATTTTTATATACGGTTTTCTGCATGTGTTAGAGAGACTAAAGCTCTGTATTTTCATACAAAAATGAAATTTCTAACATTTTGTTAAGATGTAGAAAATCGACTTTGAAAACTTCAAAGTAATTTTTGACAATGTTAGGATCAACGGATTTCGAAAATTTTTATCAACACTTATTCGGCCATTGTTTAGCTATAATTTAAAAAAGACCGCATAGAAATTCGTTAGAGGGGGTGCGAAAACGACTAAAAATATTGATGTTGCATACCAAAATGGACGCTCTGTATGTTTTAGGAAAAAATCTAAATGTTGTCCTATATGAATCTAGGGCCAATTCTTTGTAGGCACCTTTTTAGAAAAGTATCATTTTGTTGTTTTGGGTCTAGCTCCTCGTAGAAATTGAATTGAGAGATTGTTTACCACTTATAAGATAGCTGGTGATTAGCGCTACAACTTTTATATAGACATCTATAGAAAGTTTTCAATTCAAAAAGAGTTTGTTTTTTCGACCCAAAAATTTTTTCCAAAAAAGATCTTAGGGGCTAATTTTATACGAGGAATCGATTGCGCGCATTCCCGAAGCTTGAAAATGCTTTCTTGACCCTTATTCAGGGAAATAAGATGTGTATTGAAGCGAAAATACAAAATTTTTGGATTTTTCTTCTGAAAATCATCGTTCCTGGGGTTATTTTTTGCAAGGAATCCGAAAAACATGCTCAAATGCTTCCCTGAATCAGGGTAAGCATGTGTAATAACAAGAAATTAACTCAAATCCTTCTTTGTTAATTTCATGTTATTATACATGCTTGCTCTAATTCAGAGAAGCATTTATTAGACTCTGAGCATGTTTTTCGGATTCCTCGCATAAAATAACCCCAGGAACGATGATTTTCAGAATAAAAATCCAAAATTTTTGTATTTTCGCTTCAATACACATCTTATTTCCCTGAATAAGGGTCAAGAAAGCGTTTTCAAGCTTCGGGAATGCGCACAATCGACCCTCGCATAAAATTAGCTCCTAGGGTCATTTTTGAAAAAAAATTTTGGGTTGAAAAAACATGAAAAAATTGTTCAAATTCCGGTTTTTTTTATAAAGTTGTGAACGATCAAGAATTCGAAGCTGGACACTCAAAAAGAAGACCTTAATTCTCTCCCTCTCTCATCAACTACAATTTTGAGAAACTTTTTAAAAAATTAACCAACGTGAACTAAATAATTTGTTTCAAATTTATAGAGAAATCAAATAATCAAAATTTAAAAAAAATTTGATATTTATCAAAGTTAAAAAATTCTTACCGATTGAAGCTAAAAGGGATTTTCCCGACCTCAATAGCTCCTTAGAATAAATTTTCCTTTCCATAGAGCATTTTGCATCACACATAGTTATAAGAAGAATATGTCT
>JAQGBS010000764.1:0-19084 GCA_034698545.1 Acrobeloides obliquus
CTTAAACTAGTTGTTCGTCGCACTGACTGACTACAATTTCCAATCAATAAATTGGATGCGTGACTTGCTCATAGATGTACAAGGGGGGCTGCCCATACGTGAATAGGGGGTCCACTAGTAGACCCCTCCCGCATTTTGAGTCTACCCTCTCCCGTAATTTTTCGGCCAAAGGGCGAAAAAATGGCATTTTTTGGCAAAAAAAATTTGCATAAAAATGACTAAAAATATCCGTCTTTTTTAGACAAAAAATACATTTTTAAGCAAAAATAGCAATTTTTGAGCCATTTTTGGTGAAAAATGTCATTTTTTTATTGAAAAATTTAAATAAATAGCCTCCCGCAATTTTGGGTCAGATCCCACGCAAATTTTCGAAAAAGTGGGCTCTCTCTATCCACGTATGGGACTGTTCCCCTATTTCGTCGTATTGGGACTAAAATTTAAAAAAATGTCGTATTGTGGCGCTCCATGCCAAAATACGACATTTTTTCATTCAAATTTTTCCAATACAACACGATTTTTATTGTACGACATGATTTTTTCACATTTATTCTCTATTTTTCATCAAAATTGTCCAAATTTTTCAATACAACATGATTTTTTATTGTACAACATAATTTTCATTAAAGGGGGTGTAAAGTAGGGTCGAGTAGAAAATTTTTTGAATTTTTTTAACAAATGACCCTTTAGGGGTAATTTTATGCGAGGAATCGATTGCGCGCATCAAAAAATTCTGAAAATTTTTCTGGGAGTCAAAAATGGAAAAAATTGCGTCAAAATGAGGGGTTATAAGTTTTAACCCCAACACCCCGGAAAAATTTTCAGAATTTTTCGATGCGCGCAACCGATTTTTCGCATAAAATTACCCCTAAAGGGTCACTTGTTAAAAAAATTCAAAAAATTTTTCTACTCGATCCTACTTTACACCCCCTTTAAAATTGTCCAATTTTTCCAATACGACATGTTTTTTGTTTCATGGCAACATTTTTTCATCAATAAATGTTCAAAATTTTCCAGTTTTTTTCAAAGTGCTCCAAATTTGTCTAATACGACATGATTTTTTCATTTAAAAAATGTGCAAAATTTGGTACTATTACTTTTTTTCCCTTTCTGATTTTTCCTTCTTACTTTTTTACTCTTACTTTTTTCGTAGTATTTTTTCCCATACTTTTTTCTCCTACTACTTTTTTACTTTGAAATTTGTGTAAAATCGGGGAAAAAAGTAAGAGGAAAAAAGTAATAGTGCCCAAGATTTGCTATTTTTCTATCAAAAAAGACCAAAATTTTCCTATTTTTCAACAAAAATATTAATTTTCAGCTTGAAAACAAGTGTTTTCCAAAAAAATTTTTGCCTGCGGCCAGGCACATAACGAGAATCCTGCGACAGGGGGGGGGGCGTGACAATTTTATGGGACCATTGCGAAAACTTTTTCGACGACAGCAAATTTTTCGACGGGGGGAAATTGTCCGATTGACCCCTCCCCACTCTACATGCATGTCTGCGGCGCTGTTTTTTAAACAAAAAATGAGGGTTTTTTAATCGAAAACATGTTGTATCGTGGGAACCTTGTCCCCTCTACTTGTGCACCTATGGACTTTCTTTTTAATATTTTCTTTTTTAAAATTTTTTACTCAACTTTATTTTTAATCTTAGAAAATGAACACAAATGGATATTTACCTACTCTTCCCCAAGAACCGAATATTTTGGAGCAAGAATTGGATGATATCCCTTCAAGATTATCGTATTTATTTGGGCAAGGATTTGTGGAATTTGGTCCAGATGATTTTGGAGAAAATTTGAATCATGAAGCAGGAAATTTAGCTACAGCATTGAATCACCTAAGCCATTCATTTCATCAAGAAAGTAGAAGTTCATCACAAGAAGGTACAGAAGAATGGGATCCTCAAGAAGGAACATCTACAAATCGAAGGAAAAGAAAAACGCAGTCAAAAAATAGCATTGAAGAAAGTGGAGCAAAATTAAAAAGGTAAAAAACATTATCAACAGTTGTGCATACGGCCCACTCTGAAAAAAGAAAGACTCAGAATTGCCTAGTACCTCTAGATTCCGAGTGTTATAGAAATTCTTTCTAAAAATTTCTAGAATCTCGTATAAAAATATTTTATAGGCCAAATACAAAAGCGAATATGACACCCGAAGAAAAAGAAAAGCACAAAGAATACATGCGGGAATATATGCGAAAAAATTGGAGAAAATATCAAGCTGGTAAAAAGCGCATTCGATGTTATACCGAAGAACAAAAACAGATCAAACGTGAGCAACAAAAACAACGTTGGGCTAATTATCCAGCTGAGAAGAAAAAAGAAATTTTAGACAAGAAAAGGGAAAAGAGAAAGGCCAAATATTTGGAAGGTAGGCTAAAATTTGTTACGATTAGGGCTGAGCGTTTTGCGGAGGTTTTGAAACCCCACAGCTAAGATCTCGTTACCTCGCAATAAAAAGTTGCGGGGTTTCATCAAACCCCGCAGGATGATAACAACCTGATGGGTTTAATGAAGCTCCGCAACTTTTTATTGTAAGGTAATGAGATCTCAACTGCGGGGTTTCAAAAACCCCGTAAAACGCTCAGCCCTAGTTACGATCTTATCAAAATTTGCAAATTTTAGCAAAAGAAAAAGGGATTTATAATTATGTTCGAAAATGTGCAAATGATCCTTCTGTTAAGTTTAGAAATGATTTGGACAAAGCAAAGAGATTTTTGAAGCGAAAAGGTGACAAAAATAACAACTTAAACAGCTTGGCAAAATGAAAATTTAGGTATGAAGCCGGAAGATATTCCTCAAAAATTAGAAAAAGAAGAAGTGTACAAAATTTTGGAAGATTATGAGAAAGATAAACAGGAAAAGAAAAAATCAAAAAGAAAAGAAAAACCAGTCAAATCTACAAGTAAAGTCATAAATTGTAAGGGGTATAATGATAGTAGGCCAGGCAGGGAATAATGATATTGGGTCGTTCTGAAAATATCCGATTTTCAAAATTGGGAGCTATTACACAATAGGGGGTCACCCACGTGAAAATCTTTTTCTGGAAATGACCCCTCTAAGGGTAAAGATTCTAGTCAAATAGCAAAAGCCCGAAAATTATGGTATAGCCCAATATATCTTGAGGGAGGGGGTTGAATCACACCCTCAATAGTTAGTTTGAACACAGGCATAGAAATTAAATTTTTTATATAAGAAGTTACTCAAGCCAGAGATTTTAGTTGCCACCGATGAATCCATAGGCAAGAAGCGCCTTTTAGTTTTGAAAATTATAAGGAAGAAGACTAATCATTCTACTGAAATTAACTCGACATCTCCACAACTTTCTACTTACAATTCTTCTATATATGAAGACGATGCTTGCACTTCAAAATCTACTGTCAATAATGCACAACAACAAAATTTCGATTTTGTTAAACTTGAGCCAAATGATGAATTTAACCTGTCTAATAATGAAGACTCAAATTCAAGTGTTTTAGAAGAGGATGGAGAGAGTGATATCAACACGGAGGAAAATAACAAAAATAAACAACTTTACACATCAAATTTACAATTGAATAATGAAAGCCCAAGTTCAAGTACTGCAATAAGAAAGTCAAACAGAGTTAAAGTTATAAGTCTTAAAGAGCTGATGCAGCGTAAAAAAATGTCAAATTTAAATGATAAGGGCAATAAATCTAAAATGGAACAAAACGAGGTTTGTAATTTTTGGTTAGATAGCCTTCCCCTCTCCCCAGGGCGTACTAAAATGTAGAAGAAGTAATAGCAAGGGTCAAAATGCAAAACGAATTCTCCAATCGACTCAGCTCGCAGCGCTTCAAAACGAGTACCATATCATGGGGTTCGAGGGTTGCTTATGGCCGAAAGGCTAACGTGCTCGGCCTTAACTCATAGGATGCGGGTTCGATCCCGTGCCTAAAAGTCTTTTTTTAATATGTTGTTGTCGAAATGCATTAAAATTTTTGCATATCCACATTTTTAAGTGAGGAACACGAAGGTGCTACTCTTTGTCCATGAAAACTTTTGGAAAAAATTGGAAAAATCGAAATTAGATTTTTTTGAGATTCTTCGATTTTTCCAAAATTTCAAAATTTTTCATGGAAAAAGAATTTTGTTTTTCGACCAAGGGCCTCGGTTTTTTCGGTTACTAGTAATGAGTAAGATATATAAAAGCAATTTAAATTTTTTTTAGATTGAACATAGTTCAACGGTTCGTTTAAATTCAAGAAAATCGAAACGAAATCCGAATGTTTTTGCTCCAGAACCCCCTTCAACTAGTATAGATTTAGCACATCTTCCATCATATCGTCGACAAAAAAAGCTTGTTGAAATAACTCCAAAAGATCAAGTTTCCGACTCTGGAATAATCGAATTAAATTAGAAATTTTGGAGTTACTACTCAATAGAGGGGGGGGGGGTCAGGTAGAAAACTTTTCAAAATTTTTTTTCCGAAAATGACACTTCTAGGGGTAAAAACATGCAGTAAATCCGAATTTAACATTTTTAAAGCGAAAAAACGCTTTCCTGATTCAGGGAAAGCCTGTGTTGAAGATAAAAATCACAATCACATTTTTGTGACTTCGTTTCAATAGCAGGTCTTCCCTGAATTAAGAAAGCGTTTTTCGCTTCGAAAATGTCAAATTCAGATTCCTTACATGTTTTTACCCTGAGGGGCCATTTCCAGAAAAAAATTTCGAAAAATTTTTCACGTATGTGACCCCGTGTGTAATAGCTCCGAATTTTTAAAATATTTTTACGTATACAGGGTTAGGCCAAAAAGTAAAGTCGCTTCAATACATAATACGCTTCCCTGAATCAAGGAAGAATTTTACCACTAGAGAGATCATTTCCAGAAAAATTGTCACGTGGGTAGCCCCCCCCCTATTGTGTAATAGCTCCCAAAATTCTACTTTTTTGCCTAACTCTCTAATATTATTTTTTTAAATAAATTTTTAAAATATTGAGAAACACAACAACTGAAAGAAACTTCAAATCCATAATTTTTTATTTCCATTATTTTGTACTCCATGTTATTGCTTATTAAAGATATTTAAAAAGGTGGCAATTGTGTCACTAAACATATATATGCAAATTTTGAGCACAATAATATTCTGTTTACTGTGACCAGGATGCTAAAGGCCGAACCCCCTCCCCGAATTTCGGGTGGAGAGGGTCGCCGGCAGAACAAAATAAGCCCTGTCAGCGGGCCTAAGGTCGGTGGGCGCGCCGCAAAATTAAACAATTTTCAATAAAAATTTCCAAAATCGCCTATTTTTCACCAAACATTTTCATTTTTTGAGCATTGCTTAAAAAAATTTCCCAAAACAAAATTTTCGCCTGCGGCGATGATTTTTGATTTAACTAGGAATTTCATCAACAATTTACAAATTCTGCCATTTTTTTCAACAAAAATCGTAATTTTCTTATTTGAACATTGTTCATTATACTTATGTTTTTGCCCAAAATTTTTGAAAAAAACATAAGGGAGCCAAGGCAAATTTTTGAATTTTATGATAAAATGGACGAAAGGGGCTGATGCCGTTAGGCACGGCTCATATGCCGGGCTATGATTTTTACGACCATAAAAAATGGGCTGAATCGTTGTCTAGGTTTAAGCCACTAGTGTGGTCGGGCTGTAAAAAATCATGGCATTTTAGCACCCCTGATGGTGACATAGGAGACAAATTGGTTTCCCTGACAAATTGTGAAACAGATTTTTCATCATGTTACTATAAACAAATAGTGATAATGGTGTTTCCAAAATTTGCATATTTATTTTTCGAACAAAATTGTTATTTTTTGTAAATTTGAGCATTACTTCATGTCATGTAAAAATTGTTATTTTAAACAATAAAATCCGTTAATCATAACATATTCACATGTCAAATGCAAATTTGAAAATTAAAAAATCTGTTCGTGTTTCATTTAAAGGAAATTTAAAAAATTAATTTTATGGGCGAAAAAATTACTTTTTTAGTTAAAATTATTGATGATCATCTATTTTTTAAACAATATTGCATAATTTGTACATCGTTCGGTCGTCTCACTCGTCATTTAGATATAAGTAAGAGACTCTATTCGCACAGCCTCCTTAGCTCAGTTGGTAGAGCGTCAGACTTTTAATCTGAATGTCGTGGGTTCAAGCCCCACAGGGGGCGAATACTTTTTACTCAATGAAATAAATTATCTTTTGTTAACCCGACTGGGTTAGTAAAAAAAATGGTTCGATAAATAACTTAATATAAAAAATATTTTTATAAATAAATTTATTAGTTATACTAATACTTTTTTAAATTAATCCCTGCTATAGCTAACCTTTTTTTGAAAAAATTGAAAAATATTTTTTCTCTGATTTCGATGACAATCGTCTTTTCTCATCTTCTCTACAACTTTCGCAATAAAACTCCGTATTTAAATAAATAGTTTCCGAGATCGTAATAACACCCATAGACATTGCACGTTTAATGTAATAGGATTTTTACAAGCAAAAAATATTCGCCCCCTGTGGGGCTTGAACCCACGACATTCAGATTAAAAGTCTGACGCTCTACCAACTGAGCTAAGGAGGCAATGCTAACTTAGTCAATATATTTATCTAAATGCCAGAGAGAAAATGATCAATATTGATTATACAGTCTTATTTTTGACAGAAATAAATACTTGATATTCTTCAGTGTAACTTTTTAAATATTTTGACAACTTTTTTATAATTTAAAAACAATATTTTTTCAATTTCAGAATATTTTTGTAGCGTATTTATTTTTCTGGGTTTGATTTTTTTATGGTCGCATAAATACTTTTGATTAACTTAACAAAATTGGTAGCGTGCCCAAAAAAGATACTTTTTGCGATTTTTCAAGTTTTTTAAATTTTTTCCAAATTGGTCGAAAGCCTAGATTAGCCAGGATTTTACGGCAGGAAGGGCTAATCCATGATAGGGGAGCTAAACGTGAAAATTTTGAAGATTTTCCTCAAAAATTGTTTTTTTCCTTTAATTTTTTTTGGACGACAGGGGGCTATAGCCCTCTAGTCCCCTCTCGCTACGTCTATGGTCGAGCGTACTGTAAAAAGGCCCTGTATAAAAATACAGGGTGACCCAAATAAATGAAATTTTTTTCAATAATCAGTTAGGACTCCATAAATCCGTTTTTAAAAAAAAAATTTTCAGTATTAAACAAGAATGTATGCAGAATACGATCAAATCATGTGCGTTTTTCAACCCTGTATCAATATAGGGCCCCAGTGAGGTCAAAATCAAAAAATAATGATAGACAAAAATTTGTATGTAATTTTACGGGGTTTTGCTTTCACAACTATTTTTATTCGCTAAAATTAAAATTTGGATCGAATTTGGATAAAAAGATAATCGAACCCTTAACGTTTGGGATGATCTTTTCGCCATTTGCTTCTGCGCTACGTGGGGGACATTTTCGTAAAGCTCGCCGTAAAAAGGTTTGTGATCTTTAACTATTCTTTATAATATTTCTTACACATTCTGTCTATTGAAATACTGATCAATTTTACTTAAATGATAAAATAAATAGAACATTAGCAGAAAATGATCAGATAGCTTTTATTGATTAATTAAATGACCGTAGTGCAAGGGGTAGGGGGTAATGTCTAACGGAGGGGAGAAAGGAAGGATAGCGAAATTGGGAAGGTAGATCCACTCCGAAGGCGCGGTGCATGCAATAGCAAGTAGGGGAGCTGTGATTCACTCTCCCACCTTGTTACCCTTTTTATGACGAAGCGCATTAGTCATAAATCATAACATTAAAAAAATTAGAATGAAGTCCTTGGCATAATACGACTTGATTGCAAAATAGGTGGATAAGCACCTAGAACAACAGTTCGGCCTTGAGTAGGGATAGATTTGGAACGGTTACGTGCGGTTGACATCATAGTATTGACTGTGATTGTTGTCAATACTGTTGGTTTCATATTTTTCTTTTTGCCAAACAAGGTTGGCAGGTATAGAAGTATGATTTTGATTTGTCTTCGAAACTCAGAGAAAAAGATGTAATTCATGACGGTGTGAGCAAGAGAGAGGAGTCTGAAAAGCGACAAATATTTTTTTGATTTTTTAAAATACTTTTTGATCTATTGACTAGATGCATAGTGATCCAAAAATGGATTTTTCGATTTCTGAGCAATTTTTTCAAATATACTTTTTGGTAAAAATGAATAAAAATTGGAATTTTGTAGCAAAAAACGCATTTTTGTCAATTTTTGGTGAAAATTGTTCTTTTTTATTGTAAAGTTGAAAAATGGGCATTTTTTCAAAAATTTTCAAAATCAGAAAAACGATTTGCTCCCTACCCCATTAAAATTGACAATTTTTCCAGAAACAGTGTATCCCTCCAACCTCACCCCGCTCCTTGGTACACTACTCCCACCCCAAATCAACTTCCAATACTAATTCTTACCCAGTAGTTGAATAAGTCACACCAAGTACAATATTGTTGGGTGTAAAAACTTGGAATCTCGCAGATAACATAATAACACTCGGAATCGAAACAAAGACTACATCAACAGCTGACATGACTACATAAGCAATTAGCTTAGGCCCATTTTTAGATGTAGTTGTGGTTAATTGGTTAATGTTCTACAACAAAACATTTATAAACGATGAAGTTCGTTTAAAGGACCAGTCCATTCGGAAACAAGTTGCCATAATTTAGTCAGAGTTCAGATTAGAATTCGTACGTGAAAGTCGGAAAGCTAGGAGATGCTCTCGTCGTTTATTCAGTGGATATTAAAATACAACAAAGGTATAGGTAAATATGGGTATTCGGAACATTGAGGCTTTATTGGATCACAGGTGATGGCTTCGCTCCTTCTCACTCCCTAATCATGGTGACAGCTTCACTTTTTTTGATTCGCAGTGTTTTCTTTCCAAGAAAACACTGCAAATCAAAATGCCAATCCGATGAAAGCGTTGTCCGCTTCGGAACCAGAGAATCATGAAAATGATAAAAATTTGCTTGGTTGGCCCCTTTGGATGAACAATCTTCCATTCATCTGTATGCTCATCTTGCTGCTCAGTCTGTCCGGTACTTCAATGGCTCAATAACGTGACCATACCTGAAGCCCACGTCTCTGTTTCCACAATGCACCGAAGGCTTTATGGTACCTGCCAAGAAGCACGGTCTGCCCAACAATGGAAAACTTGGATGAAGGATCCGTGGTGATGCAAGACTTCGAAATCTATCGCCCTCCGTGAAACGAACGTGACGATCTGCCGTATGATCAAACTTGAGGTGTAGTACTACACGAATTTTTGGAACGACCAGTTTGGTTAATGGACCGTTGTGCAACTCTATCCCTGATTCAATAAAAATTCTGTATATTGAGACAAAAATTCAAAAAAGAAAATTCAAATAATTCCAAATTCTTGAACATTTAGAAAAAAAATAAATACAGCATTTTTTATAACTCGAAGAGACGAATATAATGACATTAAAATTATCCAATTTGAAAATTTTTTGGGTTATTGAAACGAAAATTTTTCAGAAAACTCAAATGTTTTCGTTTTAATAACTCAAAAGTATTTTCAAATTAGATAATCTTGGCGTCATTATATTTGCCTCTTCGAGTTATAAAAAAATGGTGTATTCATTTTTTCTAAATGTTCAAGGACTTGGAATTATTTGAATTTTCTTCTTTGAATTTTCTTCTCAATATTCAGATTTTTGTTGAATCAAGGATTTGAAATAAGATCACATCTTTTCGTTGTAATAAATAATCAAAACTTCACATGCAATTATCTCTACAACGGTAACTCTTCAGAACGTGTCGTAAAAACAAAAAATGCTCCAAATTTCATGAACTTTCCGAATATATACAAATTATGGCAACTTTTTCCTGAGTAGACTGATCCTTTAAAATGCTGTTGGCATATTTATATTTTTTAAACAATTTTTTGAAAATAAACATGAGAAAAAAGTTTAAAAACCTTTTTTTCTCTAGTCTACTTTAAAATTGTCATAAAATATCAGCATGCGAACCTTTTTATGTGCCATTCGAATGGCATAGATTGTCGCCAAGGAGATGAAACTGATCACACTTGCAAAAATTATGAATGCAAAATGAAACGTTGAAAATGCCACTCCTGCGGAAGAAACAATAGCGCAATGTTGTGTACTTGTCTTGCTTTGATTATTCAGAGCTGACATAGCAGCCCAGGTGAGGATGCCCTAAAAAATTTTTGTTGACTCCCTTACTAGTCATCTCTTGTGGTATAGGGAAGAAGATATATCTCGGATACATATCATCTTTAGCGATCCAAAAACCCGAAAAAACTCTAATTGCTCCCATATGTTTTGGCCAGCCAAAAAAAATCAATGATTTTTAATTATTGGATTTTTTTATTATCAATTTTTAACAAAATTTACTTATTTTTAAACATTTTTTAAATCAATTTTTCATTTAAAAAAATTCAATGTTTTGTTTAAAAACCTCTCCCCCCTAGCCGACCTTTATCCCTACGTCAACGGAGTCTCTCAACTTACAATCTGAAGCATGATTGCAACAAATACCAATAACAGCTTATTCTTTGCAGTAAAATAATGATTATAGAAAGCTATTTTATTTACAGCAATAATTCTTTCTATCGAAATCATCATTATGGTTATAGAGGGTATTTCTGTGCCCAAAATCAAAGCTATTGGCCATAATCGCTAAAATAATATAAGCTCTGGAACTGGTGTGTGACCCAGGGGGTCACATTTACGCAGGACATGGGTCGACTCGATTACAGAGCACCCTTTTTCTGAATTTCAAACCAAACCCCCCGCTGGCGCAAAGCCCGTCAGTCAAAAAAAGTCGACAACTGGGAGGTAACGCATAAAAAATTTTTGGTGCCCCTTAGCCCATGTGTAGCACCTTTCCTGGGAATCAGACTATGTCAGTGCCCTAGTCACTTTTTTCTTACCCGATAAAAACAGTCATTAACGGTAATGTAAGTGTTCAAATGAAAACTTATGGCCGATAGGTAAATTCCAACGCCCATGGAAATATATGAAATTCCATTGATGATTTCACCACACTCGAGTAGAATATGAAAAATGTAATTTGTTCGTAATTCTTTATTGGATAAAAATAGAAAAATGTTGATTGCATTTGCAGGTATTGCGATTGATCCTGAGATATTTGAAACTTTTTTTTAAAATTTTTAAAAACTTTTGAGGGTTGACTCTCTTTATGTCATCAGGCGCTAAGGAAGAGGCTGTTCTTACAGTTCACTCCCTATGATCAATTTTAAAGCGCGACAAAAATTAAAAAATCTATACCTATAGATATATAGATCCAACACATAATACGTGTATTAGACAAACTATCGGCTGTAAAAACTTGAGGAGCATATTGATCATAGTTTGAAATTTCGCCTAATTGCATTTTGAAACCATAGGCTTACGCTAAATTTTGAAATTAATAAAAAACACTTACTGTTCTCCCTATGAAAAATGATTGCAAAAATTTTTTCCGGGGGGATCAAGTGCTGTCCTTCGTCCCCCAAAGGGGAGAAGAAGATGTGGGTGAGAGACATCATCTTTTTTCTCTCCTTCTTCTTTTCTTTCCTTCGATCGCTTCTTCCTCCGAGTGTCTCTCCCTTTCTCTAAGCTTCCCTCCTCTTCGTAGGGATGCTCCTTGAGTTCAAAATTCAAAAATTTCTTCGGATTCATATCCCCCATACCATACCCGAAAACTCCCGACTACAAAAATCAACCGATTTTGAGAACTTTTTGAAAATTCGAATTATTTGCCTTAGTTTCCAAGAGGTAATAATTGAAAAAATTTTTTGCCTCTGATTTTGGTGTTAATCGGCTTTTTTCATTGTCCCTACAACTTTAGTTTTAGCAATGATATTTTAAATTAAATGTTCCCAAAATCCCACAATGCACAATATTACACGTTTATACAGTGTATTCCAGATGAATATAGCAACTTTTATAAGACTTTTTAAAAGTTGCTATATTCATCTGGAACGCACTGTAGTAGTAGGATATATACAAATATGGCAACTTTTTTCAAGTGGACTAGTCCGTTAAAAAGGAAATTCTCATAATATTAAATAGTTTATCTCAACAGCCATAAATGCTCATAATATTAAATAGTTGGTAAAAATGGTACTAAGAAAATGTTTGCATAGTTGCTAAGAAGTTATTAAATTTCTCGTCTAGGCCTTAAATCACAGAATTGCTATATATTCAGAGCTATACATTTCCCATGCTATACATGGAAAGATAATTTATAATTACAAGTGTAAAGTCCACTAACAAATTTAGTAACTGTAACAGACAGAGTTTATTGAAATTTCCCACGTTCTATAGAAATTGTATAAAAAGTTTAATTATTTCTGTGCCAAATTTTGTTACACATGAATAAAATGAGAATAATATCTTGTGGTTGATGTTAGAACAATAACTTTTTAATTTTGTATCCAGATTTTAAATTGTTGCCAATAGGTTTTATTTTAAAGAAATTTGTGCTATTGCAGATGACCACACACGCTGGCTCTCCTAATGCCGATTCCTCAAACTACCAAGTATTTTTCGATGATACTTGGCAGCATGTGGATCCCCCCAAGAAATACTCCCTATGCGGATCCCCCTCTCCCCGCTAGCTCTCATAATGCGGTTCCTTCAAAATATGCATATGCTCCCGAGCTTGGGTTCCCCCTCCTACCATATTCTCACTCCCATCAATATCCGTCAGAAATGATCAACATTCGCCACTAGGACTTATAACTGGCATGCCAGGCCGCTACCGGGTTGTTCCAGACCGCGGACAGCTCGAATCAGACCAGAATGATCCCAATGGCGTAGGCAGAAGGGTCGACTAGGGGGGAACTTTCCCAAAAAGTTCATTAACTTTTTTTAACATTAGTGTGCAGATTGTTACAATTGTCCGCGGATTTTCATTTGGGGGGGGGCAAAAATTCTTTTTATAGTTTTTATATAAAAAAACTATTAATTTGGCAAATATTTTATATTTAATAAAGTTATTAAAGCTTGTGATTTTCTACTCAAGTGTTCGTAGATAAAGAACTTGAAGCGTTAGTTGTTTCCTCCGTGGAGTATGACTAAAATTATAAAAAGTTTATAAAAAATTTGCTTTCATTGTTGCACATACATTAGTTTGACTTTTGCCAGTTTGGAAGTTGATGTGTATTCCTTGACTTAATAGTTTATTAAATTGATAATCACTTCCTAACAAACTATTTAACTTATGTTCTGAGTCCATATTTTGATTCACGGAATATATGGAAGGGTTGATCTAAAAAAATGTAGTCATTAAGTTGAGAGAAAAGCTGATTACTTTTATTAAATGATTTGGTTTTCGCTTATATTTTTCAAAAAAGTCCAATAGTTCTTTAAATTTTGGTCGATTTTGGGGTATTTCGGACCAACATTGCAGAAGTGTTTTATAAAGCAATATAGTACAATTTAGAGGCTTGGGAAGTCGGCCACCTTTTTTCAAAAATTCTAATAAATCTTTCATAGAAATAATTGAATCTTGACTAATGCTTGAATAAGGTTGTTGAGCAAATGTTAAAATTTCCCAACAAGTGACTCCATAAGACCATATGTCTGTTTCTTCTCTAAATTATTATTATTACGGAACCGGAACCCAGATCTGGCTGTAATCCTATAAGTGAAGACCGAGCACGTTAGCCAATCAACCATGGATCAAACCTCCAAACCTCATGATATGGTACTCGTTTTGAAGCGCTCGGTGAGCTGAATCAATTGGCGACCTTTTTTAAATTTTGACCCTTGTCTACATCTTTTCAATTTTTTTACGCGCCGTGAATTATAAATCATACTTAAATTGAGCATTATCCAAATCAGTGAGACATTCAATAGCAGTCCATAGTCTTGCCGTATTTATTGAGTCAAACGACCGATCTTCGTTTATTACTGTAGATAAACCAAAATCCGTGATTTCAACATGATTTCTCTTGTTCATTCATTGAATTTCACACCAGCATTATAGCCTCTATAAACTTCAATATCAACGATTTGACCATTAAAATCAACTACAACTGCACAAAACGCCGAAGCAACATGTTTTCCACTAAATTCAGTCCAAGATTCATTAGGATTATTACTTGTTGAATTATACTTTTCAATTATTGATTCAAAATCAGCATAAATCACATAAGGAATTTTTTGGGTTTTTCGAATATTTCGGAATTGAACATAATCTATTTGTGGTTTTTCGAATACAACCGCCTTATTTTTACTACATTCTTGAACATGTTGATCATATTTATGCTTCACGCTATAATGTATAAAACATCGCCTACAAAAATAAGTTTTACCACTATGATTGCTTACTTCATTACCCAATAATCGATTTATGTTTTTAATCCAACATAGTGAGAGCCGTTATTATTTTCTTCTTTAATCAAGAACAGATCAATAATTCACTCTTCAGGAATATCTTTTTGTTTCGAATTGTAAATGGGAATAATTTCATTCTCTGCATTACTGAATACATTAATTGCCAAGTTGTTCATCTTTTCGAGTTTTGGAATATCTGTTATTTTAGTAGGGAAATTAATTCCGTTAAAATTTAATTCATTTTCAAATTGTTTATATTTCGATACTCTTTGTGCATCTTTTTCAATAGGATGTAAAGCTGCCAATAAGCACCACATAAAACATTTTTCATCTATGTTTTTAATGTTTACGATAGCTTTCTTGTCCTTGATCCAATTGGGTAAAATTATAGGGTTGTCGTTATCAGTTGTCAACTAAAAACAGCATTGACGGTTGGTATTAGCGGACAGACACTACGAGAAATGATAACGTTTTCAAACACATCAAAATCCTCTGTATAGATGAACGAGGGTCATAGAATTTTTCACTTTCATTTTTGTGATTTTCGGTGCTATAATGGGGTTTATGACCAGCAAGATAGGGTAAAGCCAAGATTATGTCCAGTCCGTATTGGGTCTCTAATGTGTATAAAATATTCTGTTTGCTTTCTACTCTTAAGTCGCTAATATGGCGCTGATATATTTAAAATGTCGGTATGAAAGTCCCTTTTCATACCGACATTTCATGCCGACACACCCTTACTAATCGCAAAACTCCTTATTTTATCAGTTAAGCTCTCAAACGTTGAGGCGTTTCATACTTCAAAATTGATTGTTTGTTTTCAGTCTACCTTTGGATATTTTATTTTCTTCATTTTTTAACTTTTCTTCATCAACTTAACTGTTTTCTAAGGTAAATATAAGAATTCGTTGTATAAAATTACAAAAAACTGAGCTGAAGCAAGATGAACTTCTATCTAAAATCAAAGGATCAATATTTTTTTTAAAAATCCAAAATTTCGTTGTTTTCGAAAAACGAGTCATGATAAAGTATGGGCTGTAATATACATGTTTGAAAATTGGGGCGCAAGCCAAAATTTTTGAGGGGTCGAGTTAAATTTTTGCGCTGTGCGACGCGCAAAGTCATACTGCTCTATTATTTTCCGTCACAGAGCTGTGAAAGATTTTTTAAAAATTCGCAGGAAACAGCGCAGCGACTTGAAATTTTGGGGTTTTCTTTGTTACAGTGTGACACAAACAGTTTTTAAAATTTGGCCAAGAAGTCAATTTGCTCTCAAACTTTTATTTTGATTGTAGCATTTTGAAATGTGTGTGTGTGAATAACGAATGTAGTTTTGGCTATGAAATAAAAAAATGCAATGTAGATCAAATGTTTATCTACCGATATTGAAAAGAGATTAATTCAAATCTAACGTCTTTCACAGTTATTTTTAAATCTGACATTTGGTGTCTCTGGGCGGGTTTGAACTTGAGAAAGCGGAGGGTATCCAAAACTAAAACCGTTTTTTGAGTCTAACTTTTCGTATGAACGTCTATAGAAAATCGTTATGGTGTAAAAATATAAGTTTTTGATAGCGAGGAATCCGAATTTGAAGTCGATTTTAAAAATTTTATAAAGGTTATTATGGCTATATTGCTATAGAAGATCCTAATTTTAAACACGATTTTTATGCAAAAATTCCAAGACAACTATTAAACTCCAAAAAAAGAAGTTGTTATTTAGCATGTATATAACCGACAAACCATTAAAAATTTTAAAAAACGGACCCTGGGCGTTAAAGGGTTAATAATCGAACTTTATAGAATATAAAATCAAGATGTCAAAAACAAGACCCGATAATGATTATTGTGATTATCCTCAGTGCCGAGGACGGGCGGTTTGCATTTTTTGCGAAATGTGTGTCAATCATTGTCGCTGCCATGGTATCCCAATTGATCAAGATGAAGATGAGCCTCATTGCTTTTGTGGAAAAAATGACGTTCACGTGGATTGTTTAAAGTGTGAAGCACATTGTGATTGCTTTAGTTCGAAATAAAATAATAATAATAATCTAAGATTTTCCAATAATTATTGTTATCCCTCATGATTACCCTCTAAATTTTTAATTCTTTTACTATACAATATCATAATTTGTCAATAAACATTTTTATAAAACATTTGTAAAACAAGCCATTTATATCAATAGAAAAGCTGCAAACATCCAAGTTTCACAAAAATCATCAAAATCGCTTCGAATTTAAAGGCTTAAAGCCAAAAATGGTAAGGATGTGGTGATTTGGGTAAATGATGAAAAAAGGAGTTTGTCTATTTTAAGGTAAAAAATGATGAAAAAAGCGTTAAAATTTGTTAATGGGTTTTTTGGGTGAATAACTGCGCTAAGGTTTTTTAAGGTAAAAATGATGAAAAAAGCGTTAAATTTGCTAGTGGGCTAGTTGGGGAAATTTAATCACTAATTTGTACTATGTTTTGAGGGTTTTTTGCCTATTTTAAGGCGAAAAAAGGGGGAAATGGCTTAAAAAGGGTAAAATTGATGGTGAGGATTATGGGAGAACTGGGATGCGCCAGAAATTAATTCACACTCAAATCCCCTTATAAAATTGAGTGGGTGAGTGGTGCGCTAGAAATAAATTCACACTCAAACATTTTTGAGTGTATCTCGAGATTTTTTGATGCGAGTGGGATTCGAACCAGCACCTTTTACATGAAAAGCAACTACCTTAGCCACTACGCTATCAGTAGTATATATATGGCGTTTCTGGCGCACCCATTCACCCAATGATTTTATAGGAGAGTAATGTCCAGTCTTTGAAATAACATCTTGTATTGTTATTTGAAACTGTTTTGAAGCATAGATTAAAGTTCTAAATGAAGCTTTTTCCTTGTGATCCCTTCATGAATTTTTCATGTTGTAAACAAACGCTTTGCGTTAAGCATTTAAAATAACAACACTGATACTTTTCTTCTTTCCCAGCGAGAGAAAATTTGTGCAAGAGATTAACTAAGATCAATTATCAAAAAGAATTCTTGAAAATGATACCAATTTTTTCAGTTATTTTTCGACTTTTTTTCAAAAGAAGAATAATTATTTAACTGTATAATCTCCGTTTTAATGTCTACTTAAATTTGTCCAAAAAACTGAATTTAAAATTTAAGGATGTAAGTGATGAGCGACGAAGCGGACACTGCTGTTGGCAGTCCAGGCCTCAAAAAACGGTGCAATTCCCATTCCCCATTGATCGGTCGAAGCAGTACGAAGAAAATCGAGAAATTTTATGAGCGTCAGAATAGTTTATTGGAAAACTTCGAAAATGATAGCAAAAAGATTCAGGTATAGGCTGTTTTTTCGAGAAATCACGAGTTCAGGAGTTTGAAGAAAAAAATTTTTTGAATAATTTTCAAAATGCTACTCCTTCGTCAAGTTAACAAATTTTTGAGGAATTTTTTCGCAAAAATGAAGAGGAAATCCAGCTCTACAACACCAAAGTCTTCAATCTTGCAAATTTTGCTTTTTTCGTGAATAAAATGTTGGTGTTGTAGAGCTAGATTTCCTCTTCGTTGTTTGCGAAAAACTTTCTCAAAAATCTGTTAACTTGGCGGAGGAATAGCATTTCGAAAATTACGTATTTTTCAGAAAAATTTTCTTTACTTTTATTGCCTGATTTTCAATATTAATTTATTATTGAAACGAAAATTCAAAAATTCAAAAAAAATTTCTTCAAAATCCTGAGCTTGTGATTTCCCGAAAAACAACCTATAGAATCCAGAAATTTTCTTCTCTATCCCAACTCTTTTAGAGTTTCCAAAAGCATCGAGAGCGTCTGCGCTCTTCGACCAACGAGATCGAAGTGAATGAAGAAAATGAAGAAGAAAACGAGGAAGAAATTGTTATAGAAAATGGGAAAGTTACAGAAGTCGAACCATTCGCTGTATATCGGTCTTCGAATCCACGGGTTACTCTAAAAGAAATGTCAGTCAATGCCAACATGTCCCCACAGGACCAGTCCAGTGGGAAAAAAGTTGCCCATTTTTATTGATATTCGGAAAGTTCATGAAAAATGAGAATTTTTTGTTTTTACGGCATGCTCTGAATTGTTGTAGTTTTCGAGATAATTGCGTTTGAAACTATTCATACTTTTCGTTGTAATATAAAAACTTTTTTGAATTTTTAATCGATTTTTTCAATTCTCATAAATGAATATTGTAGCAATTTTTTAGCTAAATGAGACGAACAAAATGACACCGAAATTATCCAATTTGAAAATTGTTTTAGGTTATTGAAACGAAAATATGAATCAGAATTTTCGCTTCAATAACCCAAAGCAATTTTTAAATGGGATAATTTTGATGTCATTTTGTTCGTCTCACTTAGCTATAAAACAATTTCTGTAATGTTCATTGTATGCAAATTTTAAAAAATCGATTAAAAATTTTAAAAAGTCTGTGTATTACAACGAGAAGTATGAAAGTTTCAAACGCAATTTTTCCCGAAAACTACAACGATTCAGAATATGCCGTAAAAAAAATGCCCCATTTTTCATGAACTTTCCAAATATCAACAAAACATGGCAACTTTTTTCCACATGGCCTGGTCGGGCGGGTACACTATGGTCAATACATCTTCATCAGTGATTTACACAAGATTTTTAGCGACGATGAAAAAGAAAAGGCTCTCAAAAGTTATGGTGCGGCGGCACGAAAACTGGCATTGGTTACGTTACTGGTCAATATAACACTT
>JAQGBS010000765.1:0-19079 GCA_034698545.1 Acrobeloides obliquus
CTTGAAAATGCTTCCTTGATCCTGATTCAGGAAAGAAATCGGTGTATTGAAGCGAAAATCAATTTATTTACGTAAATACGTATCCTTTCCCTGAACAGGGTCAAGGAAGCGTTTTCATGGTTCGGGAATGCGCGCAATCGATTCCCCGTCTAGAAAAACTTAAGAATAGACGGTTTTCTCATAAAAATCCGAGAATTTTTGATTTTCGTTTCAATACACCCACCACCTTCCCTGAATCAGGGTGAAGGAAGTGTTTTCACAATTTGGGAGAGCGCGTAATCGATTTTCCACATAAAATTACCCCTAAAAATAGTCAGAAAATTTTTTTCATGAAATAGTTCATAATTTATACCCCTTTTAACAATTTTTATCAAAAATTTACCATTTTTGGTCATTTTTTAATAAATTTTTGACATTTTTGGGTAAAATCAACCCATTGACTCCCTCCCCCACGCAGACTCGGGAAAATCGGGACCCCCTCTATTCACCTATGCTACTCATGTGTACGCAAATTTTCATTATCTCTTTTGATTTCAACTTTTACACATTTCGAATTTGCGGATTATAGTAGCCCATATCACACATGCACAAGGTCTTACGTCAAAATTTTCAATACTACATATTTTTAAATTTGTTTGCCGAATACTAGTACATGTCTACGTAAACGTAAGCTTGTGCATGTGTGGCCCATATATTCAATTTTATAACCATTTTTTTATACGACTACAGTCTTTGTCCTTCACGCGAGGAAAAGTAACAATTGTCAATAGTTTAATTTCCGCTCTAGTTTTTAGTCTTCTTGATATTTCTTTGTTAAGAACACATGTTACTTTTTCCAATTATTTAAGAAGAACCGGGGGACCGAGCGCCTTCGGCGCTCAAGGGATCATCTCAAAAATTTTTTTGCGTTTTTCGGTACAATTGTTTTTCAATTTCTATCCAATTTTTCGTTTTTTTTCTTCAAATAAATCGATTTTTTTTCAAAAAAAGAACATTTATTGAAAAATATTTAAGCGGAGACGGGGATCAAAACTGCGCCTTTCCGACTGCAAAAAAATAACGATTTACCAACCACGTCATGAAGGCAACAGATATACTTTCTGACCATTACCTAAGCTGAAAAGGCAAAAATGAAAAATTGAATTTTTAATTTTTCCAGAGAGGGTACCCCCATGATTTTTGTGTCGTTTTTCTTCTCTCACCGAGCTCTTTCCAAAAATCTAAGTCGTAACGGGATTGTACTTAAGATTACAAAATTCGGTGACACCGACAGACATATCTCGTTTAATATTAAACGATAAATAACTTTTAATTAACGGTGTTTATGTTTTGTTCTTGACTTTAGGAGTCCAACTAGCATAAGACAAAAAAGCCACTTGATCTATAAATAAACCAGCCTTTTTTCTTGTTTATACATAAGATGAATGTTTTAAAAGAAAATGCCTCACAGCTAAACCGGAGGATGTGCCTCACGCGATCATATGTATGTGATGTAAACCTAGGAACAATAAAACTATTATACATGGTGCTCAATAAAAAACCAGAATTTTCGATTTTGAACATTTTGTGTTTTGGGCATAACTTGTGCTACCGGTTATCAATGATCTTCGTGTCATTTGAAAGCTCTGATTCTAAACTTTTGAATGACACCAAGATCATTGAAAATGGCCACCGAGATCAAATGCTATGCTCACGACACTAAAATGTTCAAAACGACACATTTGTTTGTTATTGAACACCCTGTAATTTCTATATCCGCATATAAAATAAAAAATTCTCATGGCATTCCTTTAGAATATAAAAACAAAAGCCATTGTGATAAGCTAATCCGAAGAGATTTTCACTGAAAAGTCTTAAACCATGAAGTATAAAAGATCATATGATCATCTAGCATGTATATAAGCTCAAGTTTTATATTGGAAAAGGATTATGCGACGAAAAAAATTGTTTACAAATATAAATTCCTATAACCAACTGCACCATAAGCAAATATGAAAGCAGAAGTATTTTCTGCAACGAGAAAAAAATTAATTGAGAAGAATAATGAAAATGTGGAAAGAGCAGTGCTTTAGCCAGGATATTATTTCTTGGGGTGAGGGAAGGGAACTGGGAAACTTTAAAAAAATTTTCTACCTTAATTTTAGAGACCTTTTTTGTACCCAAAACCAAAAATTTTTCCGAAAAATGGGCGTTTTTATGCAAAAAATGGTCAACAATTGATGATTTTTGGGCAAAAATGGCGAAAAATAGGCAAAATTTGACTAAAAATTACAAATTTGGGCAAAAACATAGGAATTATGAGGGTAAAAAAAATTTTCGATTTCAGGAGAGCGAGCATCCTCTCTCCCTAAAACCGCCACTGCTTACAACCAAAAGAGTAGTTGGGGCATTTCGATAAAAAATTTTATAAAATCCTCGGTTCATGAAATTATTAATGTTACAAAAAAGACTATATCAAAATCTTATATATCATGAGAAAAGAAACAAGAATAGGACATCAAGAAATGTCTCTGCTTCTTCTTAGCTTCTCCTCGCTCAGTGCATATACAATTCGCTCGGTTAAAGATGGTAAGCTTCATGTCTTCAACCATGTAATCTTCAACGTTAGGAACGGGGTACGATCCTAAGTCTTGTATTCTTCATGAGTTATCAGCTTCTCGAATCTTTCATGGTGCTGGTAGATGCTTACATTCTCAAGACCTTCGTCTCTGGTCGAGCGAATGATCTTTGAGATGACCTTTTATGCTAATTAAGCATTCACTGGCATCTCTACTAATTAAACAAATTTAAGTTATTTTACTTTTATTTCTAATTGCAAAAATCACGTGTGAGATCACTTATGAGAACCACTTATGAGAATTTTCAAATTTTTTTCTTTAAATCATACTTTTTCTCATAACCTTCTTGGTCACGACTTTTTTTCAACATAGATCAAGATTTAAATTTTAAAGTTGAAGGTTAACATTTTTTCCTGAAGAATTTAAGTGCATTTTCCAAAAACAACTTCATTTCCGGTGCAAACTTTAAAAATTTCCCATAAATAACCTATGATTTTCCATTTAAATATGCTGTAGTTTTACATAATTTAAAAAAAATTATTCAATAAAAGAGGATTTTTATGGGGGGTGGTTATTGTAAAATTTGGCTTCAATTTCACCATTTGGCTTCCCACTACCGGAAGTGTTTTTCAAATTAAAATAGTTGAATTTTTAGTGAATTTTATATGCACAGAAAATGCATATTTACGTCGGCTACATTAATTAAAAAAGAGGTGTTTATTCTATGAATTCATTATCGAATGAAAAAAATTTGACGACAAATAGAAAAAACTAATCTTATAGGTTGCAATAATAGAATTATAGACATAGGATTTTTAACTATGCAATTCATATTGTAGATTTCTCACAAAGGACATTCATCAAGTGATACTCCCAGTTTTTTTAAAAACGATTTTAACTGATTCTATAGACCCTTGTAGTTACAAAAGCACCAAAATTAGAGTTCCCTAGTTCGATTTTCAAGGATAAAAATTGAATTTAAAATTCGCAAATTTGTGCAAAAAGTAAGTGGACATGCCGGGGATCGAAACCTGGACCTTAAAAAGAAAGGGGCGACATCTAACCAACTGGTCTACTATGTCGGATGATAAGAGGAGAAAAATTGTACCTCTTATGTTTTGTCTAAAATTTGGAAAATTTTAAACCAAAGCTATATATAAATCTAAAATTTTTTCGCACATTTTTAGGTGATTTTTGACCATTTTTAGGTCAAAATTTCACTTTTTTTTAATCGTTTTTGATCAAAAATCGTCAAATTGTGAGCACTGTTGGCATAAAAACGCTTATTTTCGTAAAAACTTTTTGCCTGCGGAACTAATTTTGAACAAAAATCTATTTTTTGACAAAAATGGGTCTGAAAAATGAAGGACCAAAAAAATTTTTGGACTCCAACAATCTAAACCGCCTCTGCCCGAAGGAAAAAAAAGTTTTTCAAAAAAATTTTTAGTATCATTCATGGCGGTTGTCCTATTTTGATTATCCACCCAAAAAATTTTATAATCTAAAATTTTTCTGAAAAATTGCAAAAAACTTTTTTACAAAAAATGTTTAAACATCAATTAATTTAAACATGTGCTTGTTCGCCAAAACACATCTTGTTTCATACGTAATCATACAGCTGTAATATAGACGGCAAATTGATAAAAGTACAATAATTTACGTAAATAATGGTAATTAAAATCACCTGGAAAATAGAATTTGGTTTAATTAAATAATTTTTAAGAATGAAAAAATAGTTTCAACAAAAAAATTTTTTTAAGAAGGAGGGGATCAACTCCTGGCTTAGCCAGGGTTACATTTGGGAGGAAGTGGGTGCGGCAGGTTTTGATTTTAGGGAGGGCTAACTTTCAAAAAAGGGTTTTTATAGAGAAAAATGGTCATTTTTTGATCAAAAATTGCTAAAAATGGCCTAAAAATGAATTAAAAAATGGTAAAAATTGATATTTTTGAAAAAACTTTTGTGAAAATCATAATGGGATACCCTTATGTAATTTTTTTCAGTCCTTCGGCTGGCAAAAACGTAAGGGAGACCCTTTGTAAAAAATCAGCTTTCGGTCGATTTGGGAGGGGGCTAAAGTCGCTTAGCCCCCTTTGCCGCCGCCACTGGGTAGGAGTCAAAGATTTTTTTCAAAATTTTCAAAAACAACCTTTATCTTACTTTTTTTGGTCTTTGGGTATTTTAAGCGATGTTTTTTCTTGTTGCCCCCCCCCCCCACGCTGGAGTCGACTTTTCCTGATAATATTTTTTATCATAACTTTCGATGAAATGAACTTTTTGGAAGGTGCATCGTGGAAAATAATATTGGTAAATAAGGCTTCATGGAACTACCAAATGTCACGTGCACACAATAGTTAAATAAACTTTTATTTCGGACGTTTCGGTGTCTAACATCTTCTTCAGCAAAACTAAACATTACACGGTATAGTCAAACACACAATATTCACAAAATTTGTAAGTTTAAAACAAAGTTGGAGAATACTTGTTAAAACAAAGTTCGACATTTAAAGATTTTCGGGTTAGTACATAATAAAATTCAATTTCGAAGATCGCATAAAAGGAATAAACAACAGCATAAATTTTCAACTTATTAAATCAATGCCTTCTATTTCATCATCCCCGTTTACATATACCCTTAAACGGATGAAATGGAAGGCATTGATTTACTAATGAGTTGAAAATTTATGCTGTTGATTATTCCTTTTATGCGATCTTCGAAATTGAATTTTATTATGTACTAACCCGAAAATCTTTATATGTCGAACTTTGTTCTAACAAGCATTCTCCAACTTTGTTTTATAACTTACGAATTTTGTGCATTTTGTGAATATTGTTTCATTTTTTACTATACCATGTAATGTTTAGTTTTGCTGAAGAAGATGGTAGACACCGAAACGTCCGAAATAAAAGTTTATTTAACTATTGTGTGCACGTGACATTTGGTAGTTCCATAAAGCCTTATTTACCAATATTTTTTTTATCAAATTCATTTTTTTTACCTTTATCTTCAAAAATTTTTTATTCTTCTTTCTCTATGTTTTATGTCTATTTTTATCTTTCAACTAATCCTATCATCATGTGACAAAAAATTTGTATTCGATTATTTTTGTATTTTAATCTTTAACATATCATCATACCTTCTTATTCACATTTTTATCTCCTATCTGGTTGTAGTTATGTAGCATCTTGTATTTTACTAAAAGGACAAAAAGCTAAAGCCACTAAAAACGTGAATACTAATCCTATTGAACGGGAAAAATATTGTATGCTAACAAAGAGGGGTAAAATTTTCTTATTGTCTTCAATTTTTATGGAATAAAAAAGAGAAGATTGGAATTTTTGGCAAGACTAAAGTCGCTAATTAAATTTTTCGATAGGGGATACAACAATGGAATTTTAGATCTAAATCACATGGCTATAATGGATTTGTGACATTTTTAGGTTCCCTAAAAAAGGTTTACATAAAAAATTATAGATTATTGAAGAACTCAGCATGAAAAAATGACGTACCACAAGATGGAGAACGGTAAATTGTTTTTTTTTACAATGCATCTCAAAAAATCGGATTTTTGCAATTTTTTGAAAATTTATTAAAAAAATTTTAAACGAGGGAATTAGCTTATGGGGAAATAGGAACGAATACACCGCACAGTTTTTTAAAGGAATTTACCGCACACGATCTTCCACACATTTTTGAATTTTTTTCTTACATTTTTTAAAGATGTTTTGCCAATCGTTTCAATAAACACGATTTTATTGAAATTCAGGCAACATTTACAATGCAAAAAATGTGCGGAAGATTCTTGTGCGGAAAATTCTGTGCGGTAGATCCGTGCGGAAAATTCATGTGCAGAAGATTCGTGCGGAATTTTTTGTGCGGTTCATTCGTTCCTATTGCCATTTATGGCAGGTTTTTGCAACAACAAAAACTTTCTTCATGAAAAAATTTTTGGATTTGAAGCAATGATTCATTGTATATAGACAAAGATAAAATTGAACAAAATTATATACAGGGTGGGCCAAAAAAGTGGCTTTTTGTTTTGGGATCCGGAAATTTATTTTTCTAAAAATGAGCCCTCTATGTGTAATTTTATGCGGGAAATCGATTGAGCGCATTCCCAGCGCGTGAAAACGCTTCTCAATCCTGATTCAGGGGAAAAATGGTTTTGAAGCGGAAATGGTTATTTTTGTTTTCCGCATTTTTTTATCTGGAAATCACTCTTCCATGGATAATTTTATGCGAGAAATCGATTGCACACGTTTTTGAAGCATAAAAGCGATCTCTGATACAGAGAATGACAATTTTCACTTTTTCTTTAAAAAATAACCAGTTTTGCTTCAAAACCAATTTTTCCCTGAATCAGGGAAGCGTTTTCACGTTCTGGAAATGCGCGCAATCGATTTCCCATAAAATTACTCCTAGAGGAGTCATTTTTAGAAAAATAAATTTTCAGGTCCCAAAAAATAAAAAAAGCCACTTTGTTTGGCCCATATTGTAATTTGAAATTTTTAAAATTAATAACATTGCACTGGACCATTGAAGAGTATGTTAAGTGGTAGAATAATAAAGAAGTAGTTCTTGTTTATCTACCATAGTAACCACCGCCCCAGCCACGATTCCAGCCGCCACCATAACCACCGCCCCAGCCACGATTCCAGCCGCCACCATAGCCACCGCCCCATCCGCGACTAAAAATTAAGTTTTACTGTGTGTAAAAAAAATTTCATTTCTCTACTGTAGTTCGTTTTTGCAAAAAATTGTTAGTTTTTGTGTGGCAAAAATGGCTATTTGCCCAAAAAATCACATTTTTTGAAAAAATTTCCATTTTTGGTGAAAAAAGTCATTTTTTATATTGAAAAATTGACTTTTCAAAAATTTACAAAAAATCGGAAAAAATTTTGGTCACCCAAGTGGAAATTTTACAATGTTTTCAGGAACGGGTATGGTCCCCAGTCTATATTACTGCTTGAGCATATGAAAAAAAATTCATGAGAGTGCAAAAATATTGGAACGAGACGAGGATCGAAACCGCAACCTAAAGCTTCAATCTGTCACCCTAACCATTCAGCCACCACCGTTCGGTTCGTGCGACTTTACAAATTTTGTGAAAAAATAGGGCTAATGTGATATTAGTGACGTAGGCATGGGAGACCAGAGGGCCCAGGCCCCCCATAACCGAAAAAAAGGAAAAAAGTTTCCTAATGGTCTCCTTTATGTTTTTCTCAAATTTTTTCAAAAATTCTAATAGTCTCCAAATGTCATTTTTCACCAAAAATGACTAAAATTTCATAAATTTTAATCTTTTTTCACCAAAAATCGTAATTTTTTGATCAAAAATGTTCATTCTCTGAGTGTTTTCAGTTTAAAAACAAATTTTCTTAAAAAAATTTTTGGCGCTGGTTTTTGCTTTATTTCAAGTTTTTTCAACAGAAAAATTTCGCGCCTATAGGCGCGAAAAAACATGGGGGTCAAGGTGATCTTTAAAATTTTTTTGAAAAATCGAAAAAAATCATAAAGAGGGGCACCAATTTTGAAAATTTCCGGGTAGGGCGTTCGACCCCTTCATAAGAAATTTTTGGCTACGTCACTGTGTGATGGCGATTTAGAGAATGTAATGAAACTTACTTTCCCCATCCGCCCCATCCATATGCGTCTGTCAAAGCTAGTAGAGCTATTGCAAATAGCAGAATTAAAATTACAAAGCGATTCATTCTACTTAAAAATTGTTTTAAACCAAACAAGAATATATTTTCCAAATTTTCAGACCTAAACTTTTGTTTATTACATCTTTTATATGCCCATAAAAATATTAATGAGACTATTAATATGGACAATAAATTCGAAAAAATGAAATATTTCAAGAAAAATTTATTCGGCTCGCTAAATTCAGCCTCGTGGAATTGTTCCCTTTTCATTTTTTTCTTTTAGCACGTGAGTCGCTCACGTGCTTCAAATTTTGTTAGCAAATGAAAGTTGGTATGCCACTGGTATAGAATTCACAGAAGAAAATTTTTTTGAGACCTAGGGGAATCTGGGGGCCTATTTTTATGGGGATACCTGAGGTTTTTGCATGTAATTTTGTTAAGGCCATATCTCGGGTTAGGAATTGAATTGAGAGATATTGACTACTCATGTGAAAGGTGAGAATCTGCTCTGCACTTTTATCGAAACACCTATACCAAGTTTTCGCATCAATAAAAAGTTATTCGCAAATCTTTGAAGCATCCTCTGATTTTTGAACAATTTTGAAAAACTTTATTTTTGGGTCCAGACTTGTGGTTCAGATTTAGAGCAAAAATGCTAATTTTTAACAGCATTTTCAGAGTCATTCAAAAGTGGTCAGAAATGGTTCTCTCTGGGCTACATTTTTTGTGACAATCATTTTTGGCTGAAAACTCTCGTAACCGGGTTACAAATGCCTTTGTCAATACCATGTAAAAATCAGAGGATGCCTCAAAGATTTGCGAATAACTTTTTATTGACGCGAAAACTTGCTATAAGTGTTTCGATAAAAGTGCAGGGCAGATTATCACCTTTCACATGAGTAGTCAATATCTCTTAATTCAATTCCTAACCCGAGATATGGCCTTAACAAAATTACATGCAAAAACCTCAGGTACCCCCATAAAAATAGGCCCCCAGATCCCCCTAGAAGGTCTCAAAAAAATTTCTTTTGTAGATTCTATACAAATGGCATACCAACTTTCATTTGCTAAGAAAATTTGAAACCATCGCTCACGTGTAAAAAATTTTCTAGACCTGAAAAAAGCATAAAAATTTTAATATCGTTTATATTTTTAGGCATAGAAAAATTTTTAAGGAAAATAATGATAGGCAAGAATTTTAAGGGGTTAATTTTAGGAGTGTGATAAAAAATTTTCTTAAAATTTAACAATTTTTGAAAAAAAAGTTGGTCTTAGCAGTATTGAACACACATACATAAGATGAAAGGCTAGCATCCTAAAAAATAGACGTTGCAGTCTTAAAATGATCACAAATTAACAACTTTCCGATTATTTAAGTTACTAACTAGTACGATATGGGTCAGAAGAACTTCCACTTCTTAATCTAGGTTAACACGTGCACAAAACCTTGTCAATTCGCCAAACTCATTGATCAAGAAGCCATTGCTAATTTGTTGTGATCATTGATAAATCACCAGTATATTAGCAATAGAACAGCATGGACACTCTATATCTAAACGGGTTTAATTTTCTGGAAATCCAAGAAAGTAGCAGAAATCTAACAGGTAAGAAAATTTTATAACTTTTTAAATTTAAAAAAAAACGACAGAAATTTAGAACAATCGAATTTTTATTTTAATAAACAAAAAAGATTATAAATATAAGCCATAGCCATTGGAATAGATTAGATCTTTCCCCAATTCCATTAGTATTTAATGTCGTTGGTGGAATCTCTGACATCTTTGTTGGGAATGTGGTCGTATTCTCCTCAATATGTTCCCATTCTACACAAGATAAATTAAAGTTGATTGACATCCAAAAATCCACTATAAATAAGCTTTAGCTTTAATAATTAAAATTTACATGGATAACTCCATTCCCAAGCTGAAACATGTGATTTTTCTGGGGTTAACAAGTCGTATGATCCGTTAGAATTAGGAACGTAGTATTGAAAAGCGTTAGCATCATTGCAACTTTTTTGCAAGCTATTGCAAGCTAAAAGTAATGGGATTCCAGCAACGGTTTCATGAATTTGATAGGAATCATGCGTGACATTTTTCTCGTAACGATATTCCAAAAACCAAAATAATGGTGGATTTCCAATAAATTCACTGTTGTAAAGTTTTTTGTAACAAGAACCATCGCTCGAAATTCTAAAGTTTTAGTCATATTAGATTGATTCAAAAGTTTTCTCGTTTTTTGAATCTTATCTATAGTCCTGGAGTTAGGCCGACCCCGCGGAGACCCCGTTTTAGTAATCACGGCACCCGGGTGAGACCCCGTTTTAGTAGGTTCCCATGCTTGCATATTTAATCACAAAATATACATTTCAAAAGACTTACTCACAACCTAGAAATGTTGTATAATTAGGCTGATAGTAGTTATCTTCAATAGTATAATTCACATTTATTTCGAAATAAGGGTTTTGATCAACAGAATTATGCTCGATTGTGGCATTAATAGTGCAAACTACATTCTCATGTTCATAAGTATAGAAAATAAAATTGGTCTCGAACTTTTTGCAAGTGCCTAAATGTACAGGTTGTTGGCACGATGATAACTAATATGGAGAGCATAATATGTGACATAAAACTGGTACATCTAACCCATGACATCTAATCATTGACATCTAATCTGTCGAGTTCAATTCTCAAGATATGACGGCACAGGGATGCATTTTTTGAAGCGGATTGTTTGAAAATTATTTAAATTTCTTCTACTTATTTTCTCTGACTCTTGGGATAAACTGTTGTTAGATCAGATAAGAGTCATAGAAATAAGTAGAAGAAATTCAAACAATTTTCAAACAGTCCACTTCAAAAAATGTGCCGTCATATTTTGTGAATTAACTCGATGGATTAGATGTACCGGATTTTACATCGTGGATTAATTGTCCGGATTAGATGTCACAGATTTATTGCCCAGATTAGATGTACCGGATTTTAAGTCACAGATTACGCTCTCCAGATTAGTTATCATTGTGCCAGGTTGTTGACTTGTAGGTTTAGAGTGCGCATTTTTTCAAAACAGACTTACTTAAAGTCGGGTTAAATGTTGGGTTAAAAGTAACTGAAGAAGTATCAATGCACTTTGTCAACGTATGAGCAACTCGATTGATTCTCGTAAAATTGTAATCTATAATATACAGATGTTATAATGTTAGGTTGATCCAAAAATTTTGTCTTTTTTTAATTAGATCCAAGAAAATCCGAGAAGGCATATCATCATGACGCGCATCATGACACGTATCATGACGTGCGTCATGACACGCATCATAACGCTGCGTCATGATGTCATGACGCACATCATGATATGTGTCATGACGCGAGTCATGATGTGTATCATGACGCGAGCATGTGTGAAACTAAAGGGTGAGTTTCGTTCGAAAAAATCATGAAATTTTTTTTTGACGCGATACGGACAGGATTCACACGCCCCCTTTAATTCAAATTATAAAGCCAAACAAATGGCATGAAGCATGTTAAAAAGGTTCATAACGCATTAGAATGGCATAGAGCATATGTAAAGATTCATAGCGCATCAAGTGGGCTTCACCTGCCTGATGCACTATGAATCTTTAAATTTCCGATCGATGCGCGATACATGGCTTAGGAGTCTCCCTCCCCTTGTGCATGTATGGGGACCACTATATTGAGACTATATTGACTGTATATGCAAATGCGTGTCCATTTATGTTTGCAATTTTCTTATTCTTACCATATTGTACAGCTTGTTCCATTAAATCATAACTATAATAAGGCCCATTAGAATTTTGTTTAATTGACATTCCTCTAAAAAACTTTGGCAAATAAACTGGGACATACTCTGAAGAATGCCCATAATCTAATTCAAAAAACGTAGCTGGCGTATTTCCATCCATATTGGTAGTCATCGAATCAACGTAAACACTATTGTTAGTATTAAAAACAGGGTTCTTGGGATTTATAAATAGGGTATAAACGTATTCAGAAAGTGGACCAACAAAAAAATTCAGATTGTCAGCTGTGTAATTTTCTTTAATAGGGGTTGATAGAATATTTGATAGCTTTATGTAAGTCTGTAAGCCCAAGACATCATCTACCCTTGATTTTTCATATGAAATGTCTAAGGTTGTATTGAACATCCATAAAGGATCGGCATTGACACTATTTTCACTAACCCATATTGAGATGTTGAATTTTGAGCAATACATTGGATCTAAAACAGTCCATATGTTGCTCGTAAATACACCATGTATATTTGGTTGTTTCCAAATCCGTTTTTGAATTCGGAAGAAAATCGGAAAAAATTTTCGCGTTGAAACGCAGTTCTACCCTGATTTTCAGGGTCAGACTTTATTTTTTATGCTTCGAAAATGCTTGCAATTGATTTTTTGCCTAGAAATTACCTTAAAAAACCGGAAATTTTTTTTCGATTCTTTCAAAAAACCGAATTTTCTGATGAAAGTGGTACCCCCCTTTAAAAATCATAGAAAATCCAAGAAAACCAATAGAAACAAAAACGGACAGAATTGTTGAAACAACCCCATGCATCTTACCATTTGCGTTTGCTTTTGTCTCAATTAATAATAAAATTAAAATAAGCAAGAACATTATTAATGACTAGGAAATTTTTTTTATTGAATTTATAAATAAAATATTTCAAATATTTATCATTTTATATTATGGTATACAGAGTGAGGTACTTAATACGCTTATAGATCAAGGTCTAGCTGATATGGAAAGCAAAAATCATTGACAGAGAAACACGTCAGCAGGTGAGTAATACAGCTTGGTTTTCAAATTTCATTTTATATCATTGTATACAAGGTGAGGTACTTAGTAAGCTTATGAATCAAGATCTAGTTGATATGGAAATCAAAAACCATTGACAGAGAAAAACGTCAGCAGGTGAGTAAGACAGTTTGGTTTTCAAAGTGCATAAACTTTGGATATATGAGAACACATGAAACTTTTATTTTTGTATAATCTAAAGTAAGATTGTTTTAGCTCATATACACACACTACCAGTGTTTCTGATCTGATATAGATTCTAACTGTCAGACTTTAACTACATCTAAATTGGCTAAAAATTTTGCATATGTATATTTTTTATGCAGAGAACACGCTTCTGAAGCTTTTTAAAGTCTTTTTTTAAATATTTTTTAAGCTCAAGATCATCCAAAAGTGGATGAAAACTGACGGAGGGGATGTGGTTTGAAACTTTTTCTTCTCTATAGAGAAGAAAAAGTTTCAAAAATTAAAATTATATCTTGAGTTATTTACGCAACCATTCGCAAGTTTACCTATGTAGCCATATGGATAAAAAGTTAGCTCTATGTCTACAACTAGTATATAATTAACTTGTTCCCGCTAGTGTACAATTAACTTGTTGCTTACGCAACAAGAGATCATGAGAACGCAGATGATTTTAGTTACTCTTATTAGAAACTTTAAAGGTAATTTCAAACATTTTGATAAAATTTATTCTAGTGTGGTCATAAAAGAAATAAAAATGCCTGTTGCAAATGTACAATAAAAGACAGACAGGTTGTTTGAATGAAGACTATAAAAGAAAGATCACAAAAGGTCAATGCCGAAAACCCTGCTGTGTGAATTCAATTTTCGAGAAAGCTTAAGCCAGTTGTGATCAATTTGTTATTAGATTTTATAAAAACTATTGCCTTGATCCTACGCAGACATGACGAGTGTTGTTCCCCATTTAAGACCTTTCCTTTGAAAATATGCAACATTTTTAAAGTATTTCAACGCAGGGAATCGAGAAAGGCGTCAAAATCATCATTTGACCCTATTCAAGCAACAGATTATAGGTCAACAAAATTCAAGTTGTCATCAATTTCATATTTTTCAGCAAAAAACATTTTCCAGGGGTTTCTAACAAAGAATCAACAAAAAGCATCCCGAGCCATCAAAACATCATTTGGAATTGATTTAGGCAATTTGACTTAAATTCACTGGCTTCACTCTCTTTAATCGGATTCTCACATAGAAAACTTTAAATGACACGTTTCAGTTAAAAATGATAGAGATCATACATTAAATTGCGATTTACAAAGAATTTTTAAACTATGGAGTTCTTATAACGACAACTGACGTTGAATAAGTTGGATTGGTAAACAGGGAATTCACTTCATCGCGTACAGTTCTAAATTTAGAGTTTTAAATTTAGGGATTATGATAAAGGGACAACGTGCCATAAATAGTTCTGATGATTTCGTTTCAATATTCACTCAGATTTCCTTTTTTAGAAATTCGCACATTTTTCCTTTCCGTCACGGCAAATATAAAATTAAGTCTGTGTATTGAAACGACAACATTGCTCTAATAAAATTTAACGAACGTTGTCCTTTATGATACCTGTTCATGATGTAATACATGAATGGTGCATAACCGTTTTCCAATACACTCACTATCCAATATACAAAAAAACTGCCTTTGATGAGATCACAACATAAGACCATGTCCAAATTAAACCTGATTTATACGCACATATGATAAACGACTGAATAAACAGGCTAATTTCTGGCTTGCCAATAGGTATCCCATTTGTAGTTGCTTTACATCTCTAAAAGGGTTGTTGTTGCAAAAGTTGAAACTTATATTAAAAGCATTTATGTATTATGGAGATGAAAACTAGAATTCCAACAAATTCTTGTCTCATTTTCAATAAAATAAATATAAAAAAGTTTTCGAAAGTTTAAAAATTTTTTGAGATTTCTATTGAAACAAAATTTTTTTACATATCGCAAATATCTCGATATAAAAACCGCTTCAGATTTTACTGTAAAAGACTAAATTCGCTCAAAATTTTATGCTCTACAAAATGTTCAGCGGATCAGCCAACCTACCAACATAATCAATTTAATCCCAGAAATTAAATATAGCATATAGGAAAACACAAACATTCCAAAAGAAGAAAATAAAATTGTGGGGTATAAATATTTCTTGTTATACTCTTCTTTTATTGAAGTCAACCCACGATTTTCAGCTTGAAATCCTGGGATCAAATAGCAAGCTGCTACCACAAAAGTTGAGATATAAGTCATGGTCAGTAAAATCTTAAAGAAAGTTGGGCAATCTTTATCAGTTGAGTGCTATAAATGTGCAAGGTAGGGATAGATGAGAGAGGAAAAATAAGATAAACATTATTACTGTGATTAGTAGGTTGTTTTTGCGTAGAACATAGGGTAAAAAGCCGATGATGGAATCGCTTCGATTTAACGCTAAGATGGCGATTAAGACATTTATAGTCCACCAGATTGCGTTCCGAAGAGCAGATAGGCCCTGAAAAATAGGCATTTTATACAAACTAAGAGGGGTTTTTTAAATTTAAACATGAATTTTTTGATTCTTAATTTGAATTTTCGAGTACTTGGGAGGATTTATTTGTGTGAAACATGATTCCGACGTTACTACACTACTTACCCTTCCAAAAACAGGCCCAAAATCCGTGTGCATTACAATCATTAGACACATAATAATATAAGTCCATAAATAGAAAAGTTCAAACAACCCTATATGGTATATTATACGATAAGAAAGATTTCGTTTAAAAAACGACTTTGTTTTAAAGATCTAAGCTTTTGAAATCGTCAATGTTTTGAGGCGAACTTACAAATAAAATCAGCACATAGAAAACACTGCATATCAAAATTAACGTTATACAAGTATACCCCAATAAATTTTGCTCATCCCATGTTAAAATAGAAGGGCTTTGAGTCGTAGTATTAACTAATGTAGGAATTTGAGTGACGACACTAAGTGCTAGGATGCTTCCAGTAGAATCGTTATTTGACATTTTACTGTAGTTCTACTAAAATTTCATTTTTTAGTGTCACTAGCATGAATTTGTTAAAAGATAAGTTCAAACTTGCGCATGCTTTAAGTCGCCTGTAGAAGATGACAGGCAAATGACACAACTCAACAAAAATAAATCTAAACTTTAATAGCAGTGACTCAGGACTATGAAAAGATTTTTATAACATATTATTAAAAATCCTACGCTAATAATTTAATATAAATTAGAAACCTACATTTATGAAAGAGAAAGTAAAAATCATATATCAAGAACACTAGAAACATCAAGTATAGTCAAAACTCAATTTTATGACACCCATCCGGGGGTAACTAAATTTCATGTTTTTTTCATTTTTTATCAAATTTTATGAATTTTTCATATAAAAATAAGTACAGAAATGGAAGTACGAAAAAATTGCATAGAAAAGTGTGGTTATACTTTGTTTAAAGCTAGAACCAAACCAAAAATCGATACATTTTTGGCCAAAAACAATTTAAATTTTACAACTTCAAGTTTAAAAAAGTTACAACCCCAAGTGTAATCTCGACAATTTATAATGCAATTCTAATAAATTTTTATGTAATTTTTACACGAAACCTTCAAAAAACTTGATAAAAAAGCATATTAAAAGGGGTGTCATAAAACGGAGGTTTGACTGTATTCTAATATTTTTTATGTTTGCTGAAAGTTTTTTCCGCGACTATAGAACATGAATAGTTATGCCCTATTCGCTAACTTGATGTTTTCAGATGAGTTTATGGTGCGCCCTCTTAGGCTTAGGTGGGCAAAAAAGAGGGAGCGGATATCCGATGATAGGGTCCTCCTGCGGGGGAACCCCCTCGTTTTTTTGTAGACCACCTCAAACACATAATCAATTTTTGAAGGGCTTTCTCATTCCAATGAGAAGGTTCCCACATTGTGGCTTGTTGAGAGAGTGGGTTATGGAGGGGAAACTTTTCCCTTGCTCATTTATGCTATCAGGGTTAACTCTCAGTTATCTAACATTTATTTAACAGTTTATTTAACAATTATTACGGGTACATGGAGTTCTTTCACAAACAATATAAACTGAATATAGTTTATGGCTTTCCTTCATCAAACAAGGTCCATTTGATCATTGACCTGACAGATTATCATATAAAAACGCACAATTTTCACTATTAGGATTCACTGGGTATCCGTTATTCCAATTAACAAAATCTGTTTTTGTTATATTCACAGGCTTATTGCCTGATGAATTAGGATCAAATGTTGGCTTTGGATTAAGGATCTCCTTAATCGGATTCTCACATAGAACACTTTAAATGAAATGTTCCAGTTAAAAATGATAAGATTATACATTAAATTGCGATTTACAAAGAATTTTTCAAGTTTTTATAACGACAACTACGTTGATTGAGTTGAATTGGTAAACAGGGAATTCACTTCACGACGTAGGGTTCTAAATTTAGAATTTCAAATCTAGGGGTTATGACTATGATAAAGGAACAATGTGCCATAAATAGTTCTGATGATTTCGTTTCAATATTCACTCAGATTTCCTTTTTTAGAAATTCGCACATTTTCCATTACGTTACAGCAAATGTAAAATTAAGTCTAGGTATTGAAACGAAAATATTGCTCCAGCAAAATTTAACGAACGTTGTCCTTCATGATAGCTGTTTACGATGTAATACATGAATGGTGCATAACCGTTTTCCAATACACTCACTATCCAATATACAAAAAAAACTGCCTTTGATGAGATCACAACATAAGACCATGTCCAAATTAAACCTGATTTATACGCACATATGATGAACGACTGGATAAACAGGCTAATTTCTTGCTTGCCAATAGGTATTCCATTTGTAGTTGCTTTACATCTCTAAAAGGTTGTTGTTGTTGCAAAAGTTAAAATTATATTGAAAGCATTTTATGTATTAATGAGATGAAAAGTAGAATTCCAACAAATTTTTGTCTCATTTTCAATAAAATAAATGATAAAAAAGTTCTCGAGATTTCGTGTCACTAACGCGATCACTTTTTGAAGTGATCAGAAACCGCTTCAGATTTGACTATAAAAACTAAATTCGCTCAAAATTTTATGCTCCACAAAATGTTCAGCAGATCAACCAACCTACCAACATGACCAATTTAATCCCAGAAATTAAATATAGCACATAGGAAAACACAAACATTCCAAAAGAAGAAAATAAAATTGTGGGGTATAAATATTTCTTGTTATACTCTTCTCTTATTGAAGTCAACCCACGATTTTCAGCTTGAAATCCTGGGATCAAATAGCAAGCTGCTACCACAAAAGTTGAGATATAAGCCATGATTAGTAAAATCTTAAAGAAAGTTGGGCAATCTTTATCATTTGAGTGCTATAAATGTACAAAGTAGATGAGAGAGGAACATAAGATAAACATTATTACTATGAATAGTAGGTTGTTTTTGCGTAGAACATAGGGTAAAAAGCCAATAATGGAATCGCTTCGATTTAACGCTAAGATGGTGGTTAAGACATTTATAGTCCACCAGTTTGCGTTCCGAAGAGCAGATAGGCCCTGAAAAATAGGCATTTTATACAAACTAAGAGGGGTTTTTTAAATTTAAACATGAATTTCTTGATTCTTAAAGGACCAATCCAGTAATTTACAACCATATGAAAGATGATATATTTGGAAAGATCATGAAAAATGGAGTATTTTTTGTTTTTACGGCATGTTCTGAATCGTTTTAGTTTTCGAAATAATTGCGTTTGAAATTTGTTACAAGCTCTTCGTTGTAATACACAAACTGTTTGGAATTTTTTGCGGAAAAATCGATTTTTACATCGATTTTTTCAATTTTCATTAAATGAACATTGTTGCAATTTTTTATATCTAAATGAGACGAACAAAATGGCATCAAAATTATCCAATTTGAACATTATTTTGAGTTATTGAAGCGAAAACCCTGATTTCATGTTTTCGTTTTAATAACCCAAAACAATGTTCAAATTGGATAATTTTGGTGTCATTTTGTTCGCCTCATTTAGCTATAAAAAATTGCTA
>JAQGBS010000766.1:0-19077 GCA_034698545.1 Acrobeloides obliquus
ATGAATCATTAAAACGTATTAAAGGTCTTTTTTGTTGGAATTTTTGTCAAAAATTTTTTCAACTGATAAAGTTATTTCGAACGAGCGGCACGCCTCTTTGAAATGAAATGGTAATATCATATCTACTTATCATCATCTTCAATTTCCATTCCGTTGACTCATAAAATGTTATACATTCCTTTCCAAAGCTATAGTTTGTTTCAGCAAAAAAGATGGGCCATCATAATGCAGTGGATAAGGAAGCCGCCAGTCCGATCTGAAAAGTTATAAAAGCAAAACATAAGGGGACCAGTCGGTTCCTTATCCACTACACTATGGTTTGAGAAGCTGAAAATGCATAAAAATACTATTTTGTTGAAAATTTGGATACTAGTTTTTTTCGAATAGAGGGACCAAACTAATGGGGTTTAGAACTCATCAGAATTTTTTTCGAAAAATGCTCCATATAGGGATAATTTTTTGCGTATAATTTGAATTTCACATTTTAAAGCGTGAAAAGGCTTAAATGATTCGGTTTTTGGGAAGTGAAAACACTGCTTTGATCGAAAATTTTTTGATAATCGTTGAGTGGGATATTTAAAGGGCACCGGACTGTTTGAGGACGGACATTTGGGGATGTGACATTTGGGGACAAAGAAACATATGATGAAGGCGAAACAATTTCAGAATGAAAAATGTGAGACATTAAAGCTTTCTGTAAATGTTTAAACCATTTCTGTATGTACAGGGTATCCGGAAAAAACTTGGGATTTTTTAGTTTTGTTGTTTTTTCAATTGTATTCATTTTGAATTTGTTTCTTTCGTCTTTTTAGCATTCATGTTAAATGTTGGTTTTTTGATTAAAAAAAGTGCTAAAAATATGTAAGAAACAAAATTAAAATGAATACGATTGAAAAAACAACAAAATTCAAAAAATCCCGATTTTTTTCCGGACACCCTGTATAATAAAATTGTATTTTAAAAAAACCTAAATTTCGTCCCCAAATGTCACGTACCCAAAAATCCGTCCCCAAATGTCACATCCCCAATGTCCGTCCCCAAACAGTCCGGCGCCATTTAAAGTCGTATAATATACCTCTGTGCTGTTATATTTTTATAAATAAAGTAACAAATATATTTGATTAATAAGGGCCTCCACTAATTGCGTTGAGAAATTTTGGAAACACTAGTTCCGCACTAATTGCAAATCGGGGAGCACTAATTGCAATTAGTGCTCGTCGCTACGCGTGGAGACATTTTTTAAAATGAGAATAACTTTTCAGGGTCAACGAATTTTCCATTATTGCCTTTGACATTTTTATTCATCTTTTGTTGAGCTATAAATTCCTGTAGGCCACATTCGAAAATTCGTTGATTCTGACAAAGTAGAAGCGTCAAGACACAATAGATGCAATTAGTGCACGTCGCGAAATCGTCGCAATGAATTAGTGGAGACCCTAAGTAACAAGTTCATACTATAGAAAAGAATTTAAGAGAAGATACGGTCATCAGTCTCTTGTTGATTTCCCAAAATTCCTTGATTCACAGCTTCTCGCATGTATTGATAAGCGCGAAAAACAATGCTCACGAACCATAGGAGGAAAGCATTAAAAATCAACAGTACTATAGACCCACTAATGAGCACAATACGCACGGCCATGATTTTTTCTAAAAAAATATAATCAACAATAAAATTTTAAAAGATTCAAACCTTCAGGAGTTTTCCCACTAAAAATAGTAGGCGCATCTGATGGCGCAAAAATTCCAATGATGAGCAAAACTATTACTACGAAAGCATAGAATATGATCACAAGTCCCTAAATTAGTGATAAACGTTATTTTGAAGAGGTGAAATGACCAGTCCACTCGGAGAAAAGTTGGCATACACAATAACGGAACGAACAAGAATGGGACACAAAAACGGCACGACAAGAACGGGACGATGAAGGGAATTACAAGCACAATTATCGTCCCGTTCTTGGTTATCCCGTTCATGGGTTGTTTGAACGACCGTTCCATCCCGTTCTTGTGTATGCCAAACAGCTCCCATATTTTGTATATATTCGGAAAGTTTATGAAAAATGGAGAATTTTTTGTTTTTACGGCACCGTCTGAATCGTTAACGACTTTGAGATAATCGCATGTGAAGTTTCGCCTGTGTATTATAACGAAAACATGAACCCTCAAATCCCTGATTCAATCGAAAGTTGTTTCTTGACAAGAAAATCATTTAAATTTCTTGAGTATTTTGGAAAAAGTAAATATAGCATCTTTCTCAGCTCAATGAGACGAATAAAATGACACCAAAATTATTCAATTTGAAAATTATTTTAGGTTATTGAAACGCAAATATTTGAAATTTTTTTGCAAATTTTCGTTTCAATAACTCAAAATAATTTTCAAATTGAATAATTTTGGTCCATTTTATTCGTCTCATTGAGCTGAGAAAAATGCTATATTTATTTTTTTCTAAATACTCAAGAAATTCAAATTATTTTCTTGTCAATAAACAAATTTTGATTGAATCAGGGATTTGAGAGTTCATGTTTTCGTTATAATAAATAATCTAAACTTCACATGCGATTATCTCGAAGTCGTTAACGATTCAGAAGATGCCGTAAAAACAAAAAATGCTCCATTTTTCATGAACTTTCCGAATATAAAATATGAAAACTTTTTTCCGAGTGGAGTAATCCTTTAAAATTTGCATACCTTGAATATAATGTATGGCAAATAAGCCCATGGTTTCTCTTTTTGATCAGCATAAATTATCAAGGAATTGACAAAAATGGTAAAAAATCCACACAAGATATTATATTTGACTATGCCACTATTCAAACAAGGTGTGCTAGCACTCAATAGTTGTATAAGACCGAAAACCACGCCAATAATAGCAACGATGAAAGCACCTGTCTAAAAAGTTGTAGTCTAATAAAGATTTTTCGGGGTTTGAGGTACTACAATGATCCGCCCCACTCCAAAAATTGTCAATTTTTCATAAAAAATTGGCATTTTCTGAGGATTTTCAGCTAAAAATTGCCATTCTTAAGCTGAAAATCTTCAGAAAATAACAATTTTTGGTGAAAAAGATTTAATATTGGTGAAAATTGTGAAAAATTTTTTGGGGATAGTGCTTCCAAGTCAGACTAGTAACGAGTTTGAGATTGTAGAATTTTTCAAAAAATAGCGAAAAAACTTTACTCGAACATGGGTTCCACAAAGGCATTTGTAGTAGTTATCATTATGAAGATCCCGTTCTCGTAACAACATATACATGTTTTTTGAAAAAAATGATTATATTTTCAAAATTGAACCTAAAATGGATTGAAGGAACGGATAACAGAATGAACTAAACAACAACTCGCAATGACCTCAAATGAGGAATTACGACCTAATGAAGAAAGGCCATTTTGTATGTAGATAAAACAGTTTATTGTATATGACTTCAAGGATTGCCAAATCATCAAAAGGTCACTTAAAAAAACTTAACTACACAATGTTTCAAAATGAGAAAAACGGTTCGGCGAAACAAATTCAAATACAAGGTGTCCCCAGTAGGTTGGGGCTATCATTGATTTGAGGGTTGTTTCTCATCATCAATCGGTCATTTTCGAGGCGGGTTTTTGTAGGAGAGAGGTCAGACGATTGTGCTTCAGCATTTTCTGATATACGAATTTTTCAGTTTGAAATTTTTAAAGCAACTTTTCTCTGCCTTCCCAATAAGGTAGACATTTGATTTGAACATAATCTAATAGCTTAGTGATGCCCCAACAACGTAAAAAACCGTATCAAAAAATCTTTTAACAGTGATGAGAAATAGAATTGTCAAAATTGAAAAAAAATGATAAAGAATTTAAGTTTGTGGGACGACGTGGTTCAGTGGCGCAGTAGATTGCGTGTTTGGCTGTTGCCCGAAAGGTCGTGGGTTTGATACCCAGCTTTGTCGGTTGGTTTTACCCAAAAAGTTGGTCTCAATTTTGACAATTCTACAAAATTCTACAACGGATTTTTAAACTCCAGACCAGGTTTTGTATTTTTTGAGGCACGAAATTTGACTCGAAATGACTCTTAAAAACGTCACCATTCGTTAATCTCAATTGAGTTAATTTTTTATTCGCAATGAAAATTATATATTTTACGTAAAAACTATATATCCGAGGGATATCTTATTGACACAAATTGAAACAAAATTCAAGTAAAAATTGACTGAATTCTTTTAAATTTATCATAAACAACCAGAGCTCTCAATATGAAAAGTATCAAAAATTTTCGACATCAGTGAGATTTCTTGCTTATCATTCTCGATTTCCTAAAATTTCTCTTTCAAAATTCTTATATATTTTTGGAACATACTTTTGAACAATCAATCAACTTTGTCATTTTAATCAACCTGTTAGCATAATTAGGTAACCGCATTTCATATGTGTAATATTCATGGAGGTCATTAGCGATTTGTTGGGATAAGTCATCGGCTAAGCGTATGGCATCAGAACTTAAACCAGGGACATCTGAAAATTTTTTGGGTGGAACCGGAACAGTAAAAATTTTGACCAAAAGCAAATTGGAATCGAACGATTTGTTCGGTTCCGTCTAACTAAACTAAAACATTCCAACGCATATAATTTATACCTTGAACATTCCATAAGGTATGACCCAATAGATAAGCCATTTCATATTGAGAAAGTTGTAAAAATTTCATAGGCTTTATGATATATTTGACTAACTTTTCGTTAATTTTTCCCCAAAATCTAGAAAAAACAACTGTTTTAAGCAGGGATAATTAATTTTGGGACTTTGTCAATATACAGGGTGTACTTAAAGTTCTATCACAACATTTTATATCAAATTAACACAACAAAAACAATGTCCACTTTCGACAAAATTGTGCCTTAGGGGGTTTTATGTATGGAGAATCGATTCCAGCAAAAATCTAGCGATGAAATATTTTATATGGCCATGTACGGGGGTCTTTTAGCAGCAAAGGACCAAATATGGAAAATCGTTACATAAGTGTCAAAGTCCATTTTGACCCTCAAAAATCGGGCAAAAGCGGTTATGTTGAGCTCTGAGCGGCTCAAATCGCTCGGAATCGTGTTTTTTCGATCAAGAAAACCCCTTAGACACCGAAATTGCCTGACTTTGACATTTATGTGACGATTTTCCATATTGTCCTTTATCGCTAAAGTCCCCGTGCAGCGCCATAGAAATTTTTCATCGCTCAATTCTTATGGGAATCGATTCCTCATACAATAAAACCCCCTGGGGCACAATTTTGTCGAAAGCAAACATTGTTTTGTTGGGTAAATTCGGTATAAATTGTTGTGACAGAACTTTAAACCCTGTACTAACAGAATTTAAAATTCAATAAAACCCATACGAGTCGGCGTATGGGTTTCAAGAGCGTAATTATAGGGGGTAGTAGCGTAGGGAAAAGGATCTGCAAGGGTGACACTTCCCAAAAAGGCTGATGAATGAGGGTGCTCCTAAAGCCGTATTCACTCAACATTCTTCACTCCAGGTGCAACTAACACTATGGACTACACTCTAGTTAATACTGTCGACGAAACTATGTACCAAGCCAGTCTTCTTAGCCTCACAGACTGCTACAAATTTGCTGGATCAAAAGCCGAATTTAGCTGCGAATCGGAGATCGATGGCACCATCATAGACGTCTCCTGTGGCGAAATCGACTTCTATCTGAGATGCTCAACGACCGCAGTGAAACAGGCCCAAAAATGACGCCCTTGGTGTGTTTAATTGCATTTATTAAAGTTGATAAAAATTATCTTACGGCAAAGTATCTGTTAAATCTTCAATTTTGAATGCTTTTAAGCGAATAGTTGTAAGAACATCAATCGCTGTCGTGTCATCAAGCAACATTCTTAAGTCATTCATATTTGTTCCAAAATATACTGCTGATGTATAAGTTCTTTCAATGTTATAAATGATAGGTCTAATGTATTTGTATAAGATCAGCTAAAATATTTTTGTTTAATTTTTACAAACTTTTCGTTAAAAATTAATATTGCCATTGTGTTCCCCATAGTCGAAAACCTCTGAATAGGAAAAATTAGCCGATTTAGAACCATGTTTGAAATTCGCATATTTTTCAATTTTTAGGGGACAACCTCCTAATTTTGTAATTTTTACAAAAAATTTTATTAAAAAATAATATCGCCATCGTCGTTGGTCGAAACGTCACTTGATCGACCACGTCATAGTACAGGGTGTATCAAAATAACGTTGTAAAAACAAAAACACTAATTTTACGCATTTTTTTTACATTTTTTTAATTTTACTTTGTTGCAACTCTATAATTGGTTTTTTAAGTTAAAAATGGTAAACTTATTGAAGGAATTACGCCCAGCCATCCTACACATGGATTCTTTTGGCCATAAACAGCAAGAAATTGCCGATGCATTGCATATTTCACAACAATTAATAAGCAAAGCGATCATCCGTGGAACCGTCGAAGATCGCCCAGGAAGGGGAAGAAAGCGCACGGCAAGAACGCGAGAAAACATCCTTAAAATCAAGAGGAAGATTCAGCGAAACTCGAGCAGTTGAAACTCTGCAAGAAAAATGGCACATGCACATCGAATATCACCCATATCTGTTCATCGAATTTTGGTGTATCATGATATCCGATGTGCATGTGCCATTTTTCTTGCGGAATTCTTTCGACTGCTCGAATTTCGCTGAATCTTCCTCTTGATTTTAAGGATGTTTTCTTCCTGAGCGATCTTCGACGGTTCCATGAATGATCGCTTTGCTTACTAATTGTTGTGAAATATGCAATGCATCGGCAATTTCTTGCTGTTTATGGCCAAAATAATCCATGCGTAGGATGGCTGGGCGTAATTCCTTCAATAAGTTTACCATTTCTAACTTAAAAAATCAATTATAGAGTCGCAACGAAGTAAAATTTAAAAAATGTAAAAAAATGCGTAAAATTAGTGTTTTTGTTTTTACAACGTTATTTTGATACACCCTGTACTATGATCAATTTGACGTAGTCGACCAAGTGTCGCAGTCGACGAAGTGACGGTCCTCCAATTTTTGCATAAAAACAGTCGTGAACAGGGTATGCAGGATGCGAATTTTTTTGAGAGGGTTACTGTTCAAGTATACAATATGTTGTTCAAAAACTTACCTTATCCGCTAAAGTTAGTTCAGCAAATTGTTTACAATACATAAGTGATTTTGCTAATTCTAACATATACTTTTCATAACCTTTGACATGAAGAAAAAGATCAAATTCAGTAATAAGCTCAACTGGGCCCTTTGGCTGAAATGATTTTAGTGCAATTGAAAAGCCATAAGAAAGCTGTTGCAAGCAATTCAGTCGGGCGTCTGAGTTTATTGGAGTCGCTTTAGGCTAAACAGCTGGTATAGAGGAAGCATAGTTCTCTCGGTATGCCGCCGGATCGTCTGATCCTGCAAGTTAAGCAACATTAGGCCCGGAGCGTCTAAGTTTAATTTCTGAAGTCTTGAGCATGTGGCATCCCCTGGCTCCTAGGTGTTGGGCATGCTCAAAGTGCCTCAGTAATTTGGGAATAACGCCTGTTGTGGGCTGCGCATCCCTTTGAAAATGAAGAGAGAGAGGCAAGAAAAAAAGTATGAGAACAAGTCAATGGTTCTTACTTGAGCTAATATGTTTTTAATAACTTGTTCAAGAGGTTGTACTTCAATTTTGATATTGAGCTTCTCTTGTATCACGGTAGATAGAAGTTCAACATCATCTGTGCCCTCTATCAAATTGAGGTTTGTATCGCTAGGTAGGGACGAGTTACATTCAATATTTTGATCAATGGAATTAAGTTGTTGCATCGATTTATCTGTAAATAACCTTGTTTTATGGCGAGATTCCAAAATGCACTTCTCTTGTATCCTGACCTCAATGATGATTCAAAATTTTTCAAAAAATTCAAATGTTTTCGTTTCAATAACTCAAAACAATTTGGATAATAGATCCCGGTAACGCAAAATTGAGTATGGGGAGGGAGGTCCCAACAACTTTTAATTCCATCAATTTTGCATCTTATTTTTAATAAGTCATATATACCTCGTTCGGCTTGCATCCCCACTTGCTGACATCTTTGAAACCTGCAATATTTACATAAATAACTGCCTCTGTTTAACGGACAATTTCCGGTGCCACTATCGCATCGATATTCTTTTTCTTCTTTAATACTGCGCCGAAAGAAGCTAGCGCAGCCGCGACATGCAATTACCTAGAACAAAATGACAAAATGAGCTCTTCTTTAGAGATCAAGAAACTTTATAAAAATTTGGATCTTAGAAGTAGAGATGATGAGCTATTTTTATATTTTAAAAATTTTTAAACATAATTTATACCTGACATTGAAGCCCTTTGGTAGGACCACCACATATTAAACAAGGGTCAATTGTGTATTCATTCATTTCAAATAATAAAAAATTTTCGAAATAAAAAAAGAATGAATGATGATCAAAGAGCAAGAAGGAGGCTCACATGCAACTAATCAATAAAATGTCTATAGCAACCACATACATATACATAGTACAGGGTGTGTCAATAAAAAGTGGATTTTTGTTATTTGTTCATAAGGATTTTTTTAAAAACAGAAATATTTTCACAAAAAGTGATCTCTACAAAGTTGTACCTGATATCACAACGAACAACTTTGTAGAATATCACATTTTGTGAAAACATTTCTGTTTTGAAGGAAATCCTTATGAACAAATCACAAAAATTCACTTTTTTATTATTTTTTAGTGATATTTAAAAAAATTTTAAAAACACCTTGGTCCCCCTTTATAATTGTTTTCGGAATTTTTTATTTTTGGCCATGATGGATGAATGGCAAAATTCGGGCTGATGGATGAATTATAGATGGGGGGATAATTTATCTCCCCCCTTGTGCATGTATTTTAGGTGTGCCTAGTGCGCGAAGCACGTTAGTTTAGCATTGAAAATTACATATTTTACGTAAAAATTATATATCTGAGAGATATCTTGACACAAATTTTAAAAATTCAAATAAAAATTGACTGAATTTAAAAAAAATTTATCACGTCATAAACAACCAGAACTCTCAATATGAAAAATATCAAAAATTTTCGACATCACTGAGATTTCTTGACTATCGTTCTGTATTTCCTAAAATTTCTCTTTCAAAATTCTTATATATTTTTTTGAAACATACTTTTGCACAATCAATCAACTTTGTCATTTTAATCAACCTGTTAGCATAATTAGATAACCGCATTTCATATGTGTAATATTCATGGAGGTCATTAGCGATTTGTTGGGATAAATCATCGGCTACACGTATGGCATCAGAACTTAAACCAGGGATATCTAAACATTTCTAAGTGGAACCGGAGCAGTAAAAATTTTGATCAAAAAGTCAACTTGGAATCGAACGATTTTTTGGTTCCGGGCAACTTAACTAAAACATTCCAACGCACATAATTTATACCTTGAACATTCCATAAGGTATGACCCAATAAATAAGCAATTTCATATTGAGAAAGTTGTAAAAATCTCATAGGTTTTATGATATATTTGACATATTTTTCTTTAATTTTTTTCCAAATTCTAGAAAAAACAGCTGTAGTAGGGAAAACTTTTAAGTAGGGATAATGTGAGATTTTGATTTTAGGAGATTTTAATATGAAATCAAGTTGGCTTCTATCTGAGATGCTCAACGACCTTAGTGAAACAGGCCCAAAAATTACGCCCTTGATGGGTTTTATTGCATTTGTTAAAGTTGACAAAAATCATCTTACGGCCAAGCCCCTGTTAGATCTTCAATTTTGAATGCTTTTAAGCGAAAATTTTGAAGATAATCAATCGCTGTTGTGTCATCAAGCAACATTCTTAAGTCATTCATATTCGTTCCAAAATATACTGCTGATGTATAAGCTCTTTCAATGTGATAAATTATGGGTCTAATGTATTTGAATAAGATCAACTAAAATATTTTTATTTAATTTTTACAAAAATTTTGTTAAAAAATAATATCGCCATTGTGTTCTTCATAGTCGAAAACCCCCCGAGATGAAAATTTAGCCGATTTGGAACCATTTTTATCAAAGTCATACATGGTAATACTTTTCTCTTACTGCATGGTCGTATGACGGGAAAATCAAGATTAGTATTAACTTTAGTATTAACTAATCCTGATTTTCCCATCATACGATCACGCAGGGATGCATAAAAAAGCTATATAAGGATCCACGTTTCTTTTTGCTTCAATATACACGTTGCCTGATTCAATCAAAAGTTCCGTAGTAACCAAAAAAATTTCATGTCATTTCGTCGTTAGTTGAAACGTTACTTGGTCGACCATGTCATTTAATATGATCAACTTTGAAATTAGTGATTTTGACTATGATCAATTTGACGTGGTCGACAAAGTGACTTGGTATGCCAAGTGACGTTTCGACCAAGTGATGGGTCGACGAAGTGTTGCAATCGACAAAGTGTCGCAATCGATGAAGTGACGATGCACGAAAAAAATTTCGACTATAGCAGATTCCTTCAAATAATCATGAACTACCTTTCGAATTTCAAAATGTGACTCATTAGCTTTTTTGTACAATATACAGATTGTTTTTTTGATTGCTGCCACATTTCAAAAATTTGCCAAAAATCGAGTTTAAATCTAATTCTGTCGCCCGATAGCTCAATCAAACGCCCTAATCACCGATTTTTTTAGAAAACAAAATTATTGAAAAAAATTTTATTTTCGATTTGTTAGAATTTTTTAAATTTTGAATTTCCTCTAATTTTTGCACAAAAACCGTCGTGGACAGAGCGTGCAGGGTGCGAATTTGTCTGAGAGGGTTACTTTTCAAGTATACAATATGTTGTTAAAAACTTGCTTTATCCGCTAAAGTTAGTTCAGCAAATTGTTTACAATACATAAGTGATTTTGCTAATTCTAACATATACTTTTCATAACCTTTAATATGAATAAAAAGATCAAATTCAGTGATAAGCTCGACTGGGCCCATTGGCTGAAATGATTTTAGCGCAATTGAAAAGCCATAAGAAAGTTGTTGTAAGCAATTCAGTCGGGCTTCTGAGTTTATTGGAGTTGCTGTAGGCTAAACATCTTATATAAATGAAGCATAGTTCTCCCGGTACGCCACCGGACCGTCTGATCGTCAAGTAAAGCAACGTTGGGTCCGGAGCGTCTAAGTTCGGTTTCCGAAGCCTTGAGCATGTGGAATTCCCTGGATCCGGAGGGCATGCACAAATGCCCCAATAATTTGGGAGTAACCTCTGTTGTGGGCTGCGCATCCCTCATCCCTTCTGAAAATGAATAGCAAGAGAGAGGTAAAAAAAAGTATTAAAAAAAGTCAGCCACTTACTTGTGCTAATATGTTTTTAATGACTTGTTCAAAAGGTTGTACGTCAATTTTGATATTGAGCTTTTCTTGTATCAAGATAGTTAGAAGCTCAACATCCTCTGCGCCCTCTATCAAATTGAGATTTGTATTGTTAAGTAGTGACGTGTTAAATTCAATATTTTGATCAATGTCAATGGAATTAAGTTGTTGCATCAATTTATCTGTAAATAACACTGTTTCATGGGGAGATTCCAAAATGCGCTTCTCTTGTGTCCTGACCAGGTCTCAATGATGATTTACCATGTCAAACACAAAGCCTGTTCAGGCTATACTGAAGCCTACTCGGGCTTCAAGAATGATTCATCCTCTTGAATGAAGTCTGTCCAGGCTTTAGTGAAGCCTGTCTAGTCCTCATATGAGGCCTATACATTATAACTCTGTCTAAGCTTCATATGAGAACTAGACAGCCGAGTACGACTTTTTGGGACCACCCTGTAGACATTTATTGAATATGGGGGGGGGGTCTTACCAATTTTTAATTCCATCGATCTTTCATCTTATTTTTAATAAGTCATATTTACCTCGTTCGGCTTGCATCCCCACTTGCTTGCATCTTTGAAACCTGCAATATCGACATAAATAACTGCCTCTGTTTAACGGACAATTTCTGGTACCACTATCGCATCGAAATTCTTTTTCTTCTTTAATAGTGCGCCGAAAGAAACTAGCGCAGCTGCGGCATGCAATTACCTAGAATAACCTGAGGCTCTTCTTTAGAGATAAAAAAACTTTATAAAAATTTGAACTTTGGAAAGAGAGATGAGCCACTTGTATATCTTACAAAATTTTAAACATAATTTATACCTGACATTGAAGCCCTTTGGTAGGACCACCACATATTAAACAAGGGTCAATTGTGTATTCATTCATTTCAAATAATAAAAAATTTTCGAAATAAAAAAATGAATAATGATCAAAAGAGCAAGAAGGAGACTCACATGCAACTAATCAATACAATGTCTATAGCAATTACATACATAGTAAAGGGTGTGCCAATAAAAAGTGGATTTTTGTGATTTTTGGAACCCAGTTCATAAGGATTTTTTCAAAACAGAAATGTTTTCACAAAAATTGATGATAGTCTACAAAGTTGTTCTTGATGGAGGCTAGGGGTGAAACTTTTCAATGGGCCCTTCCATGGGCTCTGTATGCGCATTCAAAATTTATATCTCAAGCACCTAACTCTTGCCGAAATCTTTTGAGCTTTTGCTTATGACTGCCTATAAATACTGTCGGTAAATCTGCGTAAAACAAAATTAGAAGAAAATGAATGTGTACAATAAAAAATTATGATTGCAAAAAATATCATGGAATAAAAAATATGCAAATTTTTTTATTTATGAATTTAGGATTTTGAGTTTGGGATTTCGTAATTGGGATTTTGATTAGTAATTAGGGGGGAGGTCTCGCATCTAGTAAATAAGATAGCTTCGCGCCGGCCCAGGTCTATCCGTGGGCTCCCCCCTCCCCCCCCATCTGAAATAAAAGCCTGGATACATACGATTTAAGTTGAAACTAGTCTATACAATAACATGAATACTTTTTCTAATGTGATGGGTTGAAATTTCTTTTCTTCTGACTAAGCAATGAAGACATAAATATCTATTATCGCATTGAGTTGTTTTTTATCTATACATACTTTGTCCTTTACATAATCTACAAAGTAGAATTAATAACTGGCATTGACCGCAAAGTAGTCCTATATATGCTCTGTCATTTGTTCATTTCTTCTCTCTGAAAATAGTTAAAACTCTTTATTAAAGCGAATAATCGATTGAAAAGTTTTTCAACATGGCCGAGCAAATCCTCCATCGACCCTTGAAGCCCATGAAAGTTGAAGATGATGATCAACTAGTTTCGGGCGATCAAAATCTTGACGCCGACACGGTTGGTAGTAAATTAAAAACAGAAACGGCTGATGCTTCAAATGCACTTACACCATCGTTAGATTTCATTTCGTGGATTAATGACGTGCCGGAAAATGCAAAAAGGGCTTATGGAAAAACGAAAGTTGGACAGTGGTTTTGTTTGGTGCTGATTGAATTGATTGAGGTTTGAGTCAAAAATCATATTCCCAAACACATTTGTACAACCCCATGAATTGGGGGGGGGGGGAGCGTCGCACGACGTAACCGAAAAATAGACTAAGTTGAAAAATTCTGGATCCCGAACCCCATCAGCCCCCATCCCCTGCTCTCCTATGTGGTCCAAACCTATTTATTTAGAACAAAAGCTACGAAACCCGCTTATACATGGATGAAGATCACCGCAACAAAGACTGGATCGGCCCATGGTATCAATTTTGGGAAGAAGCGCGTTACATTGAAAAAGAAACTTGGACATCGTATAAAAAAGCCAATGACCATATAACAGCCAGAAAACACAAATTGGAGCAAGATTTGATCGGAGAGTATGTTTTTATGCAAATTTATTTTTAAAAAATTAAAAAATGTTTTAAGAAAAGTGTATATGAGAGTTCGAAAGATGCCGAGAGATTGTGCGGAAAATCCAGTTAGATATTTGAATTTGGGTGACCATATTCAATCCCCGCTAGTCGATGGGTGGATTCATCATGTTGGGATCTATGCAGGTGGTGAACAAGTACGTAATATTAACAAGGTTGTCACGGTACTTGTGAAATTCTTTCTTTCCACCTTCCTTCCTTTTCCATCTTTCCATTTTAGGTCTACCATATATCACCGCACTCAAACGGAATGGCCGAAGCATGGGCGCAAAAACTAAATTCGTGTTGCCGCACCGGAAAAGTCTGTCCAGACTTTGCCGACACCTCAACAACTGAAATCCGCGTAGTGGTAAACCCATTTTGTCCTATTCCTAACCAACTCGTTTTTTCCACTTTTTTAGGTCTATCGCATCCGACTCCGCGAGCGGCAAGCTATCGTCAATTCAGCGAGTTCTTTGGCCAATCTCTGCTACCGAGATGGAGATTACGATCTGTTTCGAAAAAATTGCCAACATTTTGCGTCTCTATGCGCATGTGGTGAAGAGTACATGACGGACGCGCCACAACTTTGGGTCACTGGTGGCCTCGTGGCAGGGATTGTTGGACTGCTTGGATTTGCGGCTTATGTTGGAAACATTAGTGCCAGAGAGCAAGCGAGAAGAGAAGAAGATCAGGCAAGAGCCGAACAAGATCGGGCCAATGCGCAAGATCGTTGATTAGATTTTTTTATTTAATAATATCGAAATTATGGGTCTATATATGCCTAAAACGTAAAATTTATATACTTTTTTTTAAAAACGCCTTATCATTCGACTCAGCTAGACGAGACGAGCAACAAGAGTACCATATCATGGTTGTTTCACGGTTTGTTCTCATAGCCGAGTGGCTAGCGCGTTAGATTTCATGTTTAAAGTCGTTGGTTTGAACCCGCACTCGAAAGCAAATTTTTATTTTATTGTCAAAATTCATGCAAATTTTTGCATATCCATATTTTTATGAGGGGAACAAGATGATGAAATTATTTTGTTCCAAAAGTTTTTGAAATTTTTTCCATTTTGGATTGCCATGCCTACATTATTTACTTTAATTTTCAATTTTATTGCCATATTATTAAATCTTCTTTATGTGTTTTATCACCGATTTTTTTTCTTGCCACCTTATCAGTAATTTATAAAATGATTCACAAAAAAATCTTTCCAAAATTTTTTTCTAGTCTAATTTATCCGTGCCTTACTCAGGATTTTTAAAGATTTTTTCGAAAAATCGCAAAAATCCACTTTGTTTAGCCACCCTGTACATACATTTGCTCAAATTTAGAAAATAAATTGTACTATTTATTCAATAAAGTCATAAATGGGAGTAAGGTTCTCTCTATACACCCGAGCCGTCCGATCTTGCAAGTTAAGCAACCTGGTAACTTGGGTATTCAAGTAAAGATTGACTGAATTTTAAAAAAATTTATCACATCATAAACAACCAGAACTCTCAATATGAAAAATATCAAAAATTTTCGACATCATTGAGACTTCTTGATTATCTTTCGCGATTTCCTAAAATTTCTCTTTCAAAATTCTTATATATTTTTTTGGAACATACTTTTGAACAATCAATCAACTTTGTCATTTTAATCAACCTGTTAGCATAATTAGGTAACCGCATTTCATATGTGTAATATTCATGGAGGTCATTAGCGATTTGTTGGGATAAGTCATCGGCTACGCGTATGGCATCAGAACTTAAACCAGGGATGTCTACAAATTTTTTGGGTGGAACCGGAGCAGTAAAAATTTTAACCAAAAAACAACTTGGAATCGAACGATTTTTCGGTTCCGGCCAACTAAGCTAAAACATTCCAACGCACATAATTCATAGCTCGACAAGGTGGGAGACTCCCCCTGACCTACTCATTCATGGACCCAAATTTGAAGGGGGATCCACCTCATGGATCCGCCAAACATATGAGGTGGTCCATAAAAATTGGGTAACGGAAGACTACTTCAAGCTAAAAAAAGGTCCTTTTTTGGGACTACCTCGTCGAGGGTCCCCTTTCTCCCCCACCTTGCCGACCTATGACATAATTTATACCTTGAACATTCCATAAGGTATGAGCTAATAAATAAGCAATTTCATATTGAGAAAGTTGTAAAAATTTCATAGGTTTTATGATATATTTGACTAATTTTTCATTAATTTTTTCCCAAAATCTAGAAAAAACAACTGTTTTAAGTAAGGATGATTAAGTTTGGGACTTTGTCAATATACAGGGTATGCTTTTCCCATATGGTAAAACCCCCCTGTGGCATAATTTTGTCGAAAATGAACATTATTTTTATTGGGTTAATTCATCTTACGGTAAAGCCTCTGTTAAATCTTCAATTTTGAATGCTTTTATGCGAATATTTGTAAGAAAATCAAGCGCTGTCGTGTCATCAAGCAACATTCTAAAGTCATTTATATTTGTTCCAAAATATACTGATGATGTATAAGCTCTTTCAATGCCATAAATTAGGGGTCTAATGTATTTGAATAAGATCAACTAAAATATTTTTATTTAATTTTTACAGAAATTTAAAAAAATAATATTGCTATCGTGTCTCCAATGTTGAGAAACCCCGAGTACAAAAATTAGCCAATTTGTACAAAAAATTTAATAGGAGTACAAAAAATTAGCCGAATTTTTGCACAAAAAACTGTTGTGGACAGGGTGCAATTTGTTTGACGGGATTACTGTTCAAGTATACAATATGTTGTTCAAAAACTTGCCTTATCCGCTAAAGTTAGTTCAGCAAATTGTTTACAATACATAAGTGATTTGGCTAATTCTACCATAAATTTTTCATAACCTTTGACATGAATAAAAAGATCAAATTCAGTGATAAGTTCGACTGGGCCCTTTGGCTGAAATGATTTTAGCGCAATTGAGAAACCATAAGAAAGCTGTTGTAAGCAATTCAATCGGGCTTCTGAGTTTATTGGAGTTGCTGTAGGCTAAACAGCTGATATATAGGAAGCATAGTTCTCTCGGTACGTCTGATCGTCAAGTTAAGCAACGTTGGACCCGGAGCGTCTAAGTTTGGTTTCCGAAGCCTTGAGCATGTGGAATCCTTTTGATTCGGGGGATGGACAAATGCCCCAGTAATTTGGGAGTAACTTCTGTTGTGAACTGCGCACCCCTCATCCCTCCTGAAAATGGATAGCAAGAGAGAGGTAAGAAAAAAAGTATTAAAAAAAGTCAGCGACTTACTTGAGCTAATATGTTTTTAATGACTTGTTCAAGAGGTTGTACGTCAATTTTCATATTGAGCTTCTCTTGTATCAATGTAGTTAGAAGCTCAACATCCTCTGCGCCCTCTATTAAATTGAGGTTTGTATCGTTAGGTAGTGACGAGTTAAATTCAATATTTTGACCAATGGAATTAAGTTGTTGCATCGATTTATCTGTAAATGACACTGTTTCATGGCGAGATTCCAAAAGGCGCTTCTCTTGTGTCCTAACCAGGTCTCAATGATGATTTACTATGTCAAACACGAAACCTGTCTAGGCTATATTGAAGCCTACTTGGGCTTCAAGAATGACACATCCTCTTGAATAAAGTCTGTCCAGGCTTTAGTGAAGCCTGTACATTATACCCCTGTCTAAACTTTATATGAGAACTAGACAGCCGAGTACGACTTTTTGGGACCACCCTGTAGACATTTATTGAAAATGGAGGGGGGGGGGGGGTCCCAACAATTTTTAATTCCATCGATCTTACATCTTATTTTTCATAAGTAATATTTACTTCGTTCGGCTTGCATCCCCACTTGCTTGCATCTTTGAAACCTGCAATATTTACATAAATAACTGCCTCTGTTTAACGAACAATTTCTGGTACCACTATCGCATCGAAATTCTTTTTCTTCTTTAATAGTGCGCCGAAAGAAGCTAGCGCAGCTGCGGCATGCAATTACCTAGAATAAAATGACGAAATGAGGCTCTTCTTTAGAGATTAAGAAACTTTATAAAAATTTGAACTTTGGAAAGAGAGATGAGCCACTTTTATATCTTACAAAATTTTAAACATAATTTATACCTGACATTGAAGCCCTTTGGTAGGACCACCACATATTAAACAAGGGTCAATTGTGTATTCATTCATTTCAAATAATAAAAAATTTTCGAATTAAACAAAGAATGAATAATGTTCAAAGAACAAGAAGGAGGCTCACATGCAACTAATCAATACAATGTTATTACAGCCGTATACATATACATAGTACAAGGTGTGACAATAAAAAGTGGTATTCGGGTTTTTTGGGACCCAGTTCATAAGGACTTTCTTCAAAACGTGATAGTCTACAAAGTTATTCTTGATATCACAACGAACAACTTTAACGATGAGGTGGTCCCCCTCCCTCAATTTTGGGTCTATGAGTGAGTGGGTCAGGGGCTTCCCCCTTGTCAATTTATAATCATCATCATCATCTTTTAAATTTTAGGCTCTAGAACTTTTGCTAACGAATTCTATAATGTCCTGTCAATCATTGCATTTAATAGGAATCAGGGTTGTCGCGGCTCATAAAAATTATCGAGTTCGAGTTTTCGAGTTTGAGTTTAATGTTGATCGAGTTCGAGTTTCAAAAATATCGAGTTTTATCGAGTTTTCGAGTTTTATCGAGTTCGAGTTTTCGAGTTTAGTATGTTTATTTTTTCATTAAAAATTAATGATTTGTAATGTGATTTCCTAATGGTCCCTCTTATGTTTTTGACCAAAATTTGTGAATAATTTATAATAAAAATTGCCAAAATCGAAAGAATTGATCAAAATCGAAAAAATTTGCCAAAATCGAAAAAATTGATCAGAATCGAAAAAATTGGTCAAAATCGAAAAAATTCGCCAAAATCGAAAAAATTGATCAGAATCGAAAAAATTGATCAGAATCGAAAAGATTGGATAAAATCGAACAAATTCGCCAAAATCGAAAAAATTGCTAAAATCGGAAAAAATTGATCAAAATCGAAAAAATTGGTCAAAATCGAACAAATTTTCCAAAATCGAAAAAATTGATCAGAATCGAAAAAATTTGCCAAAATCGGAAAAAATTGATCAAAATCGAAAAAAATTGGTCAAAATCGAACAAATTTGCCAAAATCGGAATAATTGATCAAAATCGAAAAAATTGATCTAATTGAAAAATTGCCAGAATCGGAAAAAATTAACATTTTTAGACACTCCTACATCATGGAGGGG
>JAQGBS010000767.1:0-19075 GCA_034698545.1 Acrobeloides obliquus
GTAAAGAGTGTCAATAAAATTATCAAAGTATATAGGGCTAGATAGAAAAGTTATCGCTAGGGCTGGCGAGATCCCGAAATCCCGATTCCGAGATACCCCGATGTTTTTGATCCCGAAAATGGCATTTTGTGATTTCGGGATCCCAAGTCCGATCCCGATTTTCGGAATTTTTGCAGAAATTTTTGAAAAAAATTACAAAAATCCTAATGGTCCCCTAATAAGATTTTTCATAAAAATGATTTTTATAGAAAAATCCGAATTATCTATAGCACACATGCACAACCTCCTCTCGAACTTTAGTGGGATTTCGGGGAAGGGAGGGCAGTTGCTCGCAATCTGCAGATCAAAGTGAGCCTCGCCTGTAAAATTGTTTTGTGGAAAAAGAAAGAGAGTAAATGTTTTATTGAGGTTTTACTTCGTGAAATGCTATATACAATAATCTATTATATAAAAAAGTAAATTTGTTTAAACTTCATTATTCGTTAGCAATCGTCTTCCTGACAATCGATCCACTATTCTTTTACTTGAGTTTGATCACTCTCTTTAGCTGCACATGGAAAAACCTTTTCATAAAGTTCGCTGTAACCATGTCTTGTCAAATCGTCACGATTTAGTATTCCTGATTCAACTAAAATAATATAATCAGTTATAAAATAATTTAAAATCCAACCTGCGACTTTTATAAACGGCTCGATTTTATAACTCCAATCCAAAGGAAATCTGATAAAATTTGTGGCGTCTCCCAAGATATCTAGCAAATTTTCACGATCAGGAAGAAGTCCCATTTCTATACATTTATTTGCGGCCCACCGATGCATCTAAAAAAGATCGTCTTAAACTAGAGAACAAGAGGTCGAAAAGGAGTGTTGCCCAACCACCCAAAATGGTCGAGTAGTGGGTGATTACACCCATGGCGCTAAACCCCGTTTCACAATTCGGGTTTGACCCAATCGGTTCCACGATTCGAAAAAATCATATTTACCGCGTTAATGTGCTCGATTTCGTCAAATTCTTTTTCTCTCAGAATCAGGCAAAATGTACCATAGCTAATGTTTAAGAATTGTTCACTTTTTAAGGTTCTTGAGTCGATATATTGAAGACATAGGTATGGAATTATCGTTGTAGTGTCTCCTTCTTGGTCTAGAAATTTAAGAGCGTTTTCGTTGTTTTCTTTAAGATGTTCTGTAATAAATTCAATACAAGACTCTTCTAACGCATTTACGGCGAAAATATTTGCTAAATTCAAATTGTTATCATTGATTGATAAGTAAGAAAATTTTTGAGATGCGTAGCATACATAAAGATGGAAGGGAGTGAGTGAGAGCATCCAGCAAGAGAATTTTCCAAGAAATCCCGTTTTTTGTTCCACTCTATTTTTTAGGTTAGGGGGTTCCCTTCGTCTGGATATAATTCGCAATGTCAAAAAAGTATGCACAAGTTTTACCTGTTTTGTATGTTGCAATTACATTGTCGCTACTAATTTCAAAACAATTATCATGCCAGTAATTGAAAACATTAGAAAAACCATTCGGATCAAGATCAGGAAATCTGATTTCATCTAGTTCATTGTCAGGCTTCTCTGTGATTGAACAAGAAGGACCATATAAATGATGAAACATAACCGTAGACTTTTGAGAAAGTTCTATTTTATTCGCAACAAATGTCTAAATTCATATTCTGTGAAAAAAATAAATTAAACACTTACAACTTGATCAGGTCCGACTAAAATCTTGACATTAGTCCATTTATCTAGCTTGGAATTTTTCATTTCTTTATTAGGAGTTATATCTTCCTCATCATTAGAAAGAAATTGTTCAATAAATTGCTCAATAAATTCGCAACTTGTTTCATCTTCATCATCTTCCTCCATAAGTTTGTAACTTGTGTCCTCTTCATCCTTGGTATAAGACTCTTTTAGTTCTTCTAAGTTGTTCAACGACATTTTAGAATCAATCATTAAGGAATCAGCCATGAGCAAAACTCTTACAATAGTCAAATTAGAAAAAATCAATTGATGTGTACATATAAATAAAACTGATTTTGCAAGAGAATGAGCCAGCGCATGAAGCAAACAAGGTGCGATTTAATAAACATTTATGTTAGCAAGAAAATTATGAAAGAAGGTGATAAGAGCGCCATTATGAATCATCTGGAAAAAGAATAATCAGGTACAACACAGATTTTGATGGAAAAAAACACGAGCAAGTAAACTGAATCAGCATAAAAAGAAAAAAAACTAAAAAATGGATAAACATAATAATAGAGATGCCTATTATACTTTAAAAGTGATCTAATTTTAATGTTTTAAACGCTTTTATATACTTCGAGATGTCATGACTCCCCACAAAAACTACACCTCAAAAGGAGGGTCTTCAGAAAATTCTCTCTAGGGTTTATCAAAAATCTGAGCATATCAAAATTGTCTAAAAACTATCTAATTTCAATATTTAAAAAGACTTTGAAGTTAGCTTTTACTCTTTCTTTAGAATAAATTCGGGAAGTTATAGAGGTAAATAATTTAGGTAGACCGAATACACTTGCGAGTAGTAGTTGGTTAGCAACTTTGGACATTTTTAGTGAAAAACCATAATGGAGGACTTCCATGCGCGTTTCAGCACGCCAAAAAAATCGGGTTCCCTGCGCGTTTCAGCACGTCAAAAAAAATAAACTTCACTAAAAGCTCTGGGGTAATTTTTGATGAGGAATCGAATGTAGGGGGACCCTAATGATTTTTGAGCTCACTCTCTTTTCATAAATTTTTGAATTTTTGAAAAAAACGCAGTTTGAAACTGCGTCGAAAAGCGCAGTCGCCAAATGCGAAACCTGCATTTGCACATGACTGTCTACTCTACTTCCTTCCTTCAATCATACCCTTTATTCAGTAACATAGCAAAAAATGCGAGGGAAATGTACAGTTTCGGAAGAGGTGATGATATGTTTGGAGGGGGGGGGGGTACAGAAGATGGCATGATGAGGCAGTGATTTTTAAAGAATTTTATCATCGCTTTTTCAATTTATTTAGGATTCTAAACAAAAATTTTTCAGACGGGACAGAAACCATAAGGGTCCCACTTACGATTTTTTCCGATCGGCCTGTGTGGAAAAAGAAAGTGAGTAAATGTTTTATTTCGTCAAATGCTATATACGATAATCTATTATATAAAAAAGTAAATTTGTTACAACTTCATTATTCGTTTGTAATCACTTTTTCTGTTAAACTCGTACACGGCGTTTCGTCTTTTCGACAATCCATAACATTCCACTCTTCTTTTACTTGAGTTTGATCACTCTCTTTAGCTGCACATGGAAAAACCTTTTCATAAAGTTCACTGTAACCATGTTTTGCCAAATCGTCACGATTTAGTATTCCTGATTCAACTAAAATAATATAATCAGTTATAAAATGATTTAAAATCCAACCTGCGACTTTTATAAACGGCTTGATTTTATAATCCCAACTCAAAGGAAATCTGATAAAATTTGTGGCGTCTCCCAAGATATCTAGCAAATTTTCACGATCAGGAAGAAGTCCCATTTCTATGCATTTATTTGCGGCCCACCGATGCATCTAAAAAAGATCGTCTTAAACTAGAGAACCAGAGGTCGAAAATAAGTGTTGTCCAACCATAGGTGCACACGGGAGAAGACTGTCCCCCCCCCCCTATGGCGTCATATTGGGGGCAAAAATTCGAAAAATATGTCGTATTTGACCCGACATGTTTTTTTACCAAAAATACGAAATTTTTACGTTTGGTGACCAAAAAAAGTGTCAAAAACATGTCGTACTTGAGGGAAATTGTCCCCCTACTTGTGCACCTATGTGCCCAACCACCCAGGATGTCCAAGTAGTGGGTGGTTAAACCCATGGTGCTAAACCCAGTTTCACAATTCGTGTTTGACCCAATCGGTTCCACGATTCAGAAAAATCATATTTACCGCGTTAATATACTCGATTTCGTCAAATTCTTTTTCTCTCAGAATCAAGCACAGTGTACCATGGCTAATGTTTAAGAATTGTTCACTTTTTAAGGTTCTTGTGTCGATATATTGAAGACATAAGTATGGAATTATCGTTGTAGTGTCTCCTTCTTGGTCTAGAAATTTAAGAGCGTTTTCGTTGTTTTCTTTAAGATGTTCCGTAATAAATTCAATACAAGACACTTCTAACGCATTTACGGCGAAAAAATTTGCTAAATTCAAATTATTATCATTGATTGATAAGTAAGAAAAATTTTGAGATGTGTAGCATACATAAAGATGGAAGGGAGTGAGTGAGAGCATCCAGCAAGAGAATGAGGGAGTGAGAGCATCTAGCAAGAGAATTTTCCTTGAAACCCCGTTTTTTGCTCCACTCTATTTTTTAGGTTAGGGGTCCCCTTTGTCTGAATATGATTCGCAATGTCAAAAAAGTATGCACAAGTTTTACCTGTTTTGTATGTTGCAATTACATTGTCGATACTAATTTCAAAACAATTATCATGCCAGAAATTGAAAACATTAGAAAAACCATTCGGATCAAGATCAGGAAATCTGATTTCATCTAGTTCATTGTCAGGCTTCTTTGTGATTGAACAAAAAGAACCATATAAATGATGAAGCATAACTGTAGACTTTTGAGAAAGTTCTATTTTATTCGCAACAAATGTCTAAATTCATTTTATATGAGGAAAATAAATTAAAACACTTACAACTTGATTAGATCCGACTAAAATCTTGACGTTAGTGCATTTATCTAGCTTGGAATTTTTCATTTCTTTATTAGAAATTATATCTTCTTCATCAAGAATAAATTGTTCAATAAATTCGTAACTTGTGTCATCTTCATCATCCTCCTCCATAAGTTTGTAACTTGTGTCCTCTTCATCATCGGTATAAGACCCTTTTAGTTCTTCTAAATTGCTCGATGACATTTTAGAAGCAATCATTAAGGAATCAGCCATGAACAAAACTCTTACAATAGTCGAATTAGAAAAAATCAATTGATGTGTACATATAAATAAAACTGATTTTGCAAGAGAATGAGCCAGCGCATGAAGCAAACAAGGTGCGATTTAATAAACATTTACGTTTGCTCGTTTTAATAAACATTTAAGTTTGCTCGTTTTAATAAACATTTACGTTTGCTCGTTAAAGTGAAAGATGGGTGGTGGTAAGAGCGACATTATGAATCATCAGGAAAAAAGAATGATCGGGCATAACACAGATTTTGATGAAAAACAACACGAGCAAGTAAACTGAGTCAGCATAACAAGAAAAAAAACTAAAAAATGAATAAACAAATAGGGTGGCCCAAAAAATTGCAATTTTGCGAAACATCGTTTTTATGGCGAAATATTTGAAATTCCAACCCCATAAACTCATTTAACGAGGTTCCGAAGAATTGAATGAAGCTGCTCGAAAGTCAAGTGGCTAGAAAATCTTTCATCTTATAGTTGCGGCAGGGACGTTGCCACAGGGGGAGGGGGTACCATTACCCCCCCCCCCCCCACGGGTGAAGGTCCGAGAAAACATAAGGGCCTCCCTTATGCTTTTTTTTAGAAAAAAGGCTTGGTACCCACCCCTTAAAAAATTTCTGGCTACGTTCTGGCTACGAGTTGAGGGTTTGATCTCTCTAGGGTAAAATTGTTCAAGTTACATCTGTCAAACCATTTAAATAATTTATTTTGTATTAAAATTTTTTTAAATAAAACATATTGATATAATTTTCATGCAAAACTTTTTAAATTGCTATAAGTAAAAAATAAGGCAAGAAAAATTGAATAAGTTCCGGCAGCGGCAATAAAACATTGTTAAAGACAAAAAAGAAACCCTTATTTTTATAAGTAAATGAGATGCAAGACACGAGGAATAGCACGAAATTTTAAAAATGAAAATCAAGCAAAACAAGATGATATGAGGTATATTTCTTTCCTAAAAATGATTCAAGATCATTAAAATGTGACAAAAAGTGAAAAAACCAAATGAAGAGCAGTTAAGACACAGTCTCTGTAAAAATCATCGATAAGACAAAGGCCCCCGGCCCAAAGGTCAGGGATTTTTTTCGAGTCCAATAAAATCGATAGAATATGGGTCCCTGATGACGGAATCGAGAAAAAAATTTCTGAAACACCACCCCTGTGGAGCTGGGGTAGTCAAAAAATCGACTTTTCAGGATCGACTCCGATTTGGATAAAACCGACGCCACTCGATTCCTCGACCCCGATTTGAACACAAAAGTGCCAAAAACGATGGTCGGCGACCTCAGAAACCCATACTTATATCAGGAAAACCGATTTTTGACCCTAAAAATTGGTTTAAAATGGCTCTATCTCTTAAACTACTCGCGAGTACTCTTTCATTTTTTGCATAGAGATAGGCCACATTGTGCCTGATGTTTTTAAATAGAAATCGAAAAAATTCTAGAGGACCCAAAAATACTTTTAGGGTCATGAACATATGGGTACCTAAGGCGGATTTCGCCAAAACACCCCAAAGACAATTTTTTCACCGAAAAATAACGACGGCAATCGATTCCTCGACCCCACTTGACAGCACGAAGTTGCTGTCCGTTTTTAATTTAGACTTCAAGAAGTCTTAGAAATAGGCAAAAAACGGTTTTTTGACATGTAAAAGTAATCAAAGGCATATTTTATTTTTTAAATATGCTATTTAAATTCATTTTTTAGATTTAAATAGAGCGTTCATTATTTTACTATTCTAGCAAAAATTTGGAGAAAATTTAGGACTTTGACCAATAAAATGGGTAAATATGTCAAAAAACCGTTTTTTGCCTATTTCTAGGACTTCTTGAAGTCTAAATTAAAAACGGACAACACCTTCGTGCTGTAAAGTGGGGTCGAGGAATTGATAGCCGTCGTTATTTTCCGGTGAAAAGATTGTTTTAGGATTAAAAGATATGAACATCTGTATTTCTATTTACAATTACAGATTAAAGGAGATGAGAAAGAAGCCCAGGGATGCATTATTTGACGAATTGGACTTAAAATTTATTGAGTTAGGGGGTATCAAAAAATTGTATCCCAAAAAAGACAAGTGATATAAACGGCTTAATATAAAGCTGATAAAAAATCTTATGGGCTTGATAAAAGACAAAAAAATTATGATAGATTAAATTTGACATCATATAAGCTTGCCATCATTTCAGCAAGTATCGAAAAACGGTGATCCAATAATGAAATGTCAACACCATCTCTAACTGCGTCATTACACCGCTGAGCCCAATCAAGCAGTTGCCATGATTCATAAGCAGGACGACTAAAAATATGCAAATTTTATTTTAGAGAAAGTGAGTTAGGGTGGCGTGCTGAACCCTGAATTTCGAATTTTTACTGAAACCGGGGCAATTTCTTGATAGAGGTTCATAAACCCTTTGATACCTTAGCTAAGCCTATGATAACTGGTAAAAATGATTTACTTCATAATTTCCCTAACTTTATTATTGTACCACTGGAACATTCCTTTGAACTGACCAATTTCTGGTATTGTTACGAAGATTAAATTTAACCGAGTAGCGCAAGGTTCAGGTGTTTGAACGTTGTGCACTCGCCACCTTGATTCCCAAAGACTCTTTTTGGAGGCCAAAAAGGCTAGCTCATTAGATACATAGTTGATTGCTTGATTAGTATCCAGTTGATAATAGAGTAGATAGTCCATGCCGAGTATATAGAAAAGGCATGGGTTGGATTTTCGTTTAAAATAGAAATAACTTAATGGAGAAGTATTGTTTTTGCCGTTAGGCGTTGCTGATCGGAAAAGCCATCTAAAAATTCGATTTATAGTCATAAACTGGAAACGAGAGCGCCTAAGGCACTCTGGCTAGACCTTTGGCTTCGCTTTCGAGCGGCGCTCTCTACCGTCAATTCCAAGCGGAGCTTCCGAGCGTCGCGTCTGAGCTGCATCCCCGAGCGGCGCTACCGATTTTAAATTTTATAATCACAATAAATCGTTTCAATAAATAATACAATTGATTCAAGCAACTTGCCTGATTAAATTGAATTTGATTATCGACACGATTGATGAAACATTAGAAAATTCAAAATTTTAAAGTTTTTAACTCGAAAATTTCTCTCGGTCAAAATCATAAAATTTTTTCGAATTAGTCCGAAAATAAAAATAAATTTTGATCTATTGGAATCGAACCCTTCTCATTCAAATTAAATTTCGCGCCAAATACTCTGCACCATGGGTGATGAACTTTTTTGCGGGGAATAACCTTTTTTAACTTGTGTCTTTCGTGTTCATGAAATGTTAATTTATATATAAAATTTTAAATTTTACCTTGATAAGGTCATGTGTTCGAGTCGAAGCATTTTCGTATTTGTAAGTTTCTTGTGGTTAAAGGCATATAGCAACGAGTCGGCTAGTATAAGATGGTTTACATTTGAGTTATAATTGAAATCTTCTCTTATTTCTTTGACATGTTTCATAAAGACTGGATAAAGTAAAGATTTAGTATCCTCGCCATTTGGATCAAAGCGCTAAAAATATCAATATGAAACAGTGGCGTAGCCATACTTCTATAGGCGACGCTAGGATTCCATTTCGAGAGGGGCCAATATCATAAGGATTCCCCAGTTCTCTCTCTATTAATGTTATTGTACTACCCCCTCCTAATTTACGAAAAATGCTCACTCGTTCTCGGGCTTATGACCCACCTTCTTGTCACTATTCCAATGGTAAATGTATTATTTGTCCCTTCAATAAGCCTGGCGATTGTCAAAAAATGGGTACAATCTACCGTTTAGATTGCGAATGCGGCGATTTCTACATCGGCGAAACTTCAAGACCACTATGCAAATTTTTGGAAAATATGGACCAGTGTAGTACCCAAGATTTTTTCATAGGGGTACAAGATCCCGACTCCAAAAAACCATATATGGAAAGGATACACTTTAAAAAATTTTATTTTTCAAAAAATTACTTTTAGCATAGGAACCATTATATTAAAATCTGCATTTGGTAAAGAAGCCAAATCTGTTTGCCTTTTAATTGGATAAAAACGTTCTTCAAACTAAAATTTAATCTTACATCAAATAATTTATCAACAATCACATGTGTACAAATCCCCCCCCCCCCCCCAATGAACCTCTGGTCGCGAGAAATATATCCCTTGGTCCCCCCAAGAATTTTGCCAAAATTACCTTGGGGCCAGTAGTGTGGGACCTCCTCGCGCTATCACGCAAGCCCATTTTTGCCAGAGCGCGGCTCGTGACCTCTCTCAAATTGGGTAGGGTTTGGGGAGGTTTATACACGTGTGTCTACAATTACCGTAAACAACCCTTTTGCCTTTACCAATAGCCCATCAAACAAGGTATGAATTTCAACTTGAGTTTCTTTATGCGGAGTCTTTTCTTCATTAACAGAGAGTTCTTCTAAAACTTTTGCACTAACACCAGCGGATACAATCTCAACCAGGGAGGTAGAAGGCAAGGGAGAATATTCAGCTTGAGAACATGATATTGACATTGTTTCTTTTTGTAAAACCGGCATCATCGAGATAACTTTTTGACATTCCATTTGAACTTTTGATAATCTTGGTTGTGCAAGCTGCTGCTGAGCTGGAGAGTCTGATCGCGTCATTATCTCTTTTTGTAAAGCCGTGATCGGGCTAACTTGGCGATAGTCCATTGTTTTTGATAATATTGGTTGTGCAGGAACCATATTTTTAGCTTGAATTTGATCTGGTCGAATCGGAATTGGTATGCCTGGATAATGCATGGGGTTTTGAATATTAGGAAGCATACTCTGAGGATACGATAGAGGGATCTAAAAATTTTGAGAGTAAATATAGTCTTACAATAAATGGATGCCAGATCTGGTGGCCCAAGCAGAAAATGCCAGATCTGGTGGCCCAAGCAAAAATTTCTGGCAACAAATCGAATTTTACAGTTCATTTCGCATCATTGCACTACCTCTTCCCTGAATCAGGCTCAAGAAAGCGGTTTCAAGTTTCACATTTTTATGTTGACTCACGTTGATTGGCATTTGCTTTGATGTCATTGAGCCTGGGTATTCACTAGAATATGGTACTATAGGTAATTGTGCACCTTGGCATTGATTCAGCACCATCGAAATCGGAGTCCTAAAACTTATCTTTTAAACATTTTTTGAATAATTTTTTACATTGATGTCATTTTCGTGTAATAACCTGGCACAAAAGGCATTTGATGCGGATACATAGGAAATTGTGATTGTATAGCTTGCATGAGAAATTGCATTTGATGCACTTGAGAGCTTGTTGAATTCTCAAGGCCAGTTGGATACTCTACTGGTTTTCCCTGAGATAAAGCTGATGGTGATTGAGTATATGATGAGTTTAGTGATTGTTGTGAAAATTGTCCTTGCGGAACTTGGCTAGTCGTAGATCCAAGTCCAACTGGATATGCTACTTGTTGGTTAGTCGAAGGTCCAAGTCCAACCGGAAACGAAACTTGTTGGCTAGTGGCAGGTCCAAGTCCACCCGGATATGTAACTTGTTGGCGACTTGAAGGCCCAAGTCCATCTGGATACGAAACTTGTTGGCTAGTCGAAGATCCAAGTTCAACCGGATATGGAGTTTGATGACTAGGCAGAGGTCCAAGTCCAGCCGGATATCCTAGTTGTTGGCTACTTGAAGGTCCAACCGGATACTGAGATTGTTGGCTAATTGAAGATCCAAGTCCAACCGGATACTCAACTGGAGTCGATAGCCTTCCATGTGAAGAAGATGGTCTAGATAGCGGGGAAATGTTTGAAATAGTATATGGATTTTGGTAAAACATATTTGATGAATTTGATGTTGGCATGTGTGGAAATATATTCATTGAAGATCCAGAAAGCGTATCATGAGGAAAACCCCCTGTGCCATGCTGTATAATAGACGTTTTTGATGGTTGACCACTGAGATATGGTACTTGACCATTAGAATATAGTTGATTTTTTGCTACACTAGAAAGCCACTCACAACCTTGAACATTATCCATATTCGATTGGGTGCATCGGTTGTTGTTATCTTGATTTTCTTTAACCGATGACAAAAACTCCATGCTTTGAAGATAAGCAGAAACTTCAATCGCTCCGAATGATGAATTTGTTGTCGGATCTTGCGCAAACATATTTGTTTCATTAATTGGAATAGATGAAGATGATCTCTCTGAGGCGCCATTTATCAATGAAGATGGAGAAATTGATGTGACGGAAGTGTCGGAATCTAAAATTTGGACTTATTGAAAACTGTATTATTCTATTATTCGATCCATAAGCCCGAGGCTTTTCAGCTTATAGATCACTGTAATAATTGTGCTAAAGGATACCAAATCACGGGGTCTCCGTGCTATTGTTAAACTTTTTTATATTTCCTATTTCTCTAATCATCTAGAAACTACCTTGCAAATGACTTTCGACAGAATTTGGTAAAAAGCTTTGACTTTTCTTGCCCAACTCATTTATAGTTTCGTCCAAATGGTTTTTCATCTTCTTCGAATTTCCTTGGCTGTTGATAAAATTGAAGAAGTCCTGGTTGGCATTGTCGGTATTTATTGCGCAATCATGGCTAGCCATGCCAAGACAATGATCTTTGTCTGAGAGAACTTGCTGTGAAGAATTGTCCACGCCGAAGTTGAGTGGTGTTTTGACGATAGACGATTGGGCCGAAAGTGCGGTAGTCACGCCTAGAAAAGAAATTATGCTAATTGAGTTTTGCTACAAATCAGGATGTATTATGTAATTCTTTTGACCATGATTAAAAAGGACATGACATGAAAGAGTTAGTTTAATAAGTAAAAAAAGATTAGTTAATTTTGAGCACGAATCCAAAAGAAACACGAATCTGAAAGAATTTTTTGATTTTTAGCGCAGGAAAAATTCGAAAGTCGAAAAATTTTAATTTTTCATGTTATAAACGTGTCACACCAAATAGTCTGGCTTTACATGTTCACCAACTGTCAAATTTTGGGGTTACAACTGTCAAATGATATTCTGTCAAAAATTTTTTGAAAAATACGAAAAATAACAAAGATCGGACGGGCCCTTTTTTATTCACTTCGTTAAGGTGTAACTAAAATTTTGAGCCTGGCACAGAAACGGACTATAGTGGGAAAATTGTTTGATACAAAACCTACTTTCAATCTTTTTGTTCAAAGTCGATGATATGTTAATGCACCCAGACAAAGAATTTTTATGCTTACCATTTTTATGATCTATACTTAGCGTTTTCACATAAATAACTTCTTCATCTGGCTGGGGCAGTCTTGAACAAGTAAGAATATCACTATACTCATCTGAACTTCTTTTTCTTGAGCTTTTCTTGATAACTTGTTGGATTTTATCAATCCAAGAAGATTCTTCGGAGTTCAACCGAGCAACCCATGACATCTCATCTATATTTTTATCAGTTGAAGTGGTCATTTCTGATATGTTATCTTGAGTTTCTTGAGAAAAATGCTCTAATAGAGCAGTCAAAGGGACATCAGCGGTATTCTTTTCAGAGGAACAGGTCCCTTTTTGCAATTCTTGAGTCTTGCCGGTGGGTTTATCAGTTGTTGTCTTGCGCGCGCCTTCAAGTCGAACAGCCCAAGGAATATCGTCGTCGTCATCCATGTTCTTGGCCAAAAAAGCGTCTTTATCAGGCGGCTCTTGTAGGTTATCTTGGTTGTAAACTTTATGTGATAGACTGCCTTTTCTTGGTTCAAAGGCTAAAATGTTTTTATGCCAAAAAATTGGCGTCAACTAAGTCATTTTGGCTTACCAAGGGGCAGCTGTTTGCAACACTGTTAGTTTTGAACGCGCATGAAAAGTGGTTAATTTGTGTGGATGTCTTGATTCGATCTAAAGAAAATTGATTAACACCTGCAGGAACGTTGAAATCAAAACAGAATTTTTTACAGGGTGATTTAAAAAATCGAATTTTTGCGATTTTTTCAAGGGGTAAAAACCCCAAAACAAGGGGAATGAGGGGTATAGGCCCCTGAACCTGGATTCTCGCTACGTGTCTGTAGGAAGGCGTTTTGAAAAGAATTTCAACTTTTTAAAATTTCACCCAAATAATCGTTATAAGGGTTTTCTAGGTGAGAAATCGATTGCGCGCATTGCCGAACCTTGAAAACGCTTTCAGGGAATAGGATTATGTATTGAAGAGAAAATAGACTAATTCAGGGTCAGAGAGGGAGGCATGTAAAGAGGGGACAATGCCTATAGACCCCCTCCGAAATCGGAAAAATGAAAATTTGTTCCTAATGGTCAAAGGGGACCAAGGGGTAAAAACCCCAAAACAAAGGGACCGAGGGGTATAGGCTCCTGAACCTGAATTCTCGCTACGTGTCTGTAGGGAGGCGTTTTGAAGGTTCGCCAGTGCGCACAATCGATTTCTCGCTGAGAGAAACCCCATTCTTTTTTTACTACATTAAACGTGTAATGTATATGTGTTCAAACGATGTCGGGAACTATAGATTAGACTGCGGACGCTAAAACAAAAGTTGTAGGGAACGATGTGAGAAGAAGATAGACACCACTTTTATGGGGATATCCCCTCAAAAAATTTTTTTCAAAAAAAGATTAGATATAAAAACGAGTATCAGGAGCCGAATGCCTTCCGGCGCTCGCGGTTTGCCGAGAGTGATTCCGAGCGGCACTCCCGAGCGACTCTCCTCGTTAAAAATAGGATTAGTTATTACTAATACTTTTTGGCAGGAAAAAAGGATTAGTTATTACTTATGAAATTTAAAAAAATAAAAAATTTTCCCAGTTTCGATGTCAGTCGTCTTTTCTCATCGTCCCCTACAACTTTTGCTTTAGCGTCGGCAGTTTAAATCAAGCGTTCCAAAGATCATCCGACAAAAAAACAGACACGCATTACACTTTAATATAGTGGGAATATAAAAAAGTATTATTAATAACTAGTACATTTTTAACAAAGAGCGTTGCTCGGGAGTGCCACTCGTAGTCACAACTCCCGAGCGCTCGGCTCCCGGTACTAAGGGTTATTTTGGTGAAAATTTAAAAAATTGCAAAAATCCGATTTTTTAATCACCTTGTATTTAAAATTTTTTGAAAAGATGACGGTTTTTCCATTAAAAAAAGTTACTTTTTCACCAAAAAAGGCTATTTTTGCTTCAAAAAGGTACGATTTTTTGGCTTAAAAATGCAATTTTTTGTTAGTCATCTTTTCCTAACAATGATTTTTGTTGGTTAAAAATCATTATTAGCCAATTTACCCAAAACAGTTAAAAAAGAGAACAAAAAATTGCAATTTGTAATAAAAACACACAAAATATCGCGATTCTTTTAGCACGCCTCCAAAACAAACCGCCTAAGGAAAGCTATCTTCATCCATGTAATTAGCAAGGAGGCGACTTTATCAGGCGCTTGTAAGTTATATTTGCTATAAACCTTTTATGATGGACCGCCCTTTTCTTGGTGATGAGTCCCTATCCTAAACCAGGCGGTTGGGTTTTAACCACCTGGTTAAAATAAATGAATAAATTTAAATGTTTGACCATTTTTTAAAAATAATTTTTTTTCATATTTTTTCACATATAATTTAATGAAATATTTTTGTCTTTTCAGTTATATATAATAACATCGATATAAAAGGTTTATATGTTCGACTTTTTGGATGAGTCATTTCTATTTTTAAATAAGCAACATCTGCGCAAAATAAGATCTTATCTTCTTCACACATCAAAATATTATTCCGACGTTCGAACTTGTCATCATTTGTCTTGTTATTTAAAACCCACATGTTTTATGACAATGTTCAAAAGAAAGAATCAGCGTAATTTTTCATCAACAATTTTTTATTTTATGAGTCGGATTCTCTGAGGTTGGTACCAGTGAGCCTGCAACTTGTCGATTCTTTTTGCTTTCTGATCTTTTCATCATGGTTTAGAAATCTTTATACAGAACAAAACCGAAAATACCGAAACCACTATCACCATTGTGTTCCTTATAGTCGATTCCCTATGGAATGACACCCATATGTCCATGGAAATTTCGAAAAATTTTGTAATTAGTCTCGGTTTTTGCATCAATATGCAAAAAATGACAAAAAGAAGCGAAAATAACACCAGAATTGTGCTCCCCATAGTTGATTTCCTATGAAACGACACCCTATAACCCTAGCAAAATTACGAAAAATATCGATAAAGTCAAAAACAAAACCGAAAATACCGAAATCACTATCACCATTGTGCTTCTCATAGTCGATTCCCTATGAAACGGCACCCATATGTCCATGGAAATTTCGAAAAAAGTTCTGCTTTCGTGCCATATACATAACAATAACAATTTTTGTATCAAAATAAGCTTAATTTAAAAAAAAGCTCTTGCCCTTGTATCTAGTCTTTGCCCTAGCCTTATTCCCTGTCCTAAGACTTGCCCCAGCCCTTACCATACTCCCTGTCCTTATCTCTTATTCTTCCCTTATTCCTTGTTCTATACCTTGCCCTATCCCTATAACTTTATCAAAAATAAAAACAACCTGTGCATTTTTAGACATTCAATCCATAAGGTTTTTTTAAAAAATAAAAAAAGACGCAAGTTTTCGTTTCATTACACAAGCCAAAATGTCAAAAGAGCTAGTTCTGTGCCAAAAAAAGAGCCGACTATCCTTGATCTTCGAGATGCTGTAAAATGAGGTCGAGATTGGCTCAATTCTCGCATAAGACAAGTTTCTAGGATAAACTTCTATGACCTCTCGAGAATGAGGCACAAAATCTCCGCCTGCTACAGTACCTCTTTTAATTGACATTTTTTCCTTTTTTCGAACATCCTTCTTCGCCCTTCCTTTCAAGTTCACATAAAAATGTATTTGGTCATTTCCTAATTACTATGAGAGTTGTTAAAAAAATCTTTTATTGAACTTAAATTAAAAAATTTGCATAAAAATACTACAAGGTGTCTCAGCACGACCACTTATCAAAGCACGACTTATCAAAGAAAGTTGAATATCTCCGCAGATTTAAATGATTTTTAAATGTGGTCTTTTGCAAGTTGTTCGTCTCGTCAAAAATGAAAAAATATTTTCAAAGTTTTTGAATGGTCTGAATATTGAAGCGAGAGCCTGAATTTGAATTTCTTAAGGAATTTTTGAAAAATTCCACCGTCAATCGATAGAGCGCATCGAAAAACGCTAGTACCCCAAATTTCGTAAAAAAACATATTCGAAAATGAAGAATATGATTTTTATGAAATTTGGAGTACTACAATTTTTCGATGCGCTCTATCGATTGGCGGTGAAATTTTTCAAAAATTCTTTAAGAAATTCAAATCCAGTTTTTCGTTTCAATACTCAGACCATTCAAAAACTTTGAGAATATTTTTTCATGTTCGACAAGACGAACAACTTGCAAAAGACCACATTTAAAAATTTAAGTTCGCTGAGATATTCAACTTTCTTTGATAGATGGTCGTGCTGAAACACTATGTTCATCAAGAAAGAGGCTAAATAAAATTTACAATAAAAAGCTTAATCAAACTCCATACGAATACGGCTTACAATAGTTTCAGAACATACTCGACATGCAAAATTTTGCTCATTACATTTATCACAAGACAGATGGCAGCAGTTGTATACAATGCTCGGAAGATGATTCTGACATTGTCCACAAATCATTCCGACCTCTTGAAGTGGTCCTTCAAACTCTTTAGGATTATTGGAAAATACATTACTCACACGTGCTTCAGGTGGTCTTTCTTGAAAGATGCGACGAGTAAGGGCTAAATTTAATTGTATAAAATGATGTTTTCTAGTTTTTTTAAAGGAGCAAGTACTCCTGGCATCTCTTCCCTAAGTCACACAGTAGAAGTAGGGGTATAGTTTGTTTCACGAGAAGAGTGCAAAAATTTTGGCGCACCATATATAGCACTGTTGATAGAGAAGCCGACCGTCCGATATGGCAAGTTAAGCAACGTTGGGTCTTCAGATTCGATCTCCACTGATAGAACTGTTGATTTTCAACAAAAAAATTTTATTTTCCAAGAGCAAAAATTTTTGCTCCCTAAAAATTAAACTTTTTTTTGAAAACCAAAAGTTTTACCCTATTGGGATCGAACCCGCGGCTACGCCTGAACAAGTACCCACCCAAAATTTTGATTTGGTCGCGGTTACCCAAAAAAGTTGCAGGTCGACCACATTTCGTTCGGTGGACCTGCAATTTCAATTTTTTGTGCTATCAACCTCCAAAACCGCTGCGCAGTGCGCGGTTGACTCCTCTCCCTTGGAAGGGGAGGGGGTTCAAGTGCTCTGTGAGCTCAACGTTGTTTAACTTGATCATGTGGTAGGCTTCCTTATCCACTTCACTATGGAGCGTCAACTTTTTTCTATGAACTTAGGATCAAGTCGGATTAGACCGAGCTTTCAAATGAGTCGGGCAGGACAGGCTCAACTAAAGCTAAGAGTATTTCAATTTTACCAACTGTCAATCGTCCTAGAAACGAGCCATCCTCATAGGTTTGGACTTGGTTGATCAGGATACGATATGCTTCGAGAATGTCCTAAAATAAAATTTATATGAATTGCCAGAAAATCACTCAAAAACCAGTCCGGTAGGAAAAAAGTTGCCATTTCTGTATATATTTGAAAAGTTCATGAAAAATGGAGCATTTTTTGTTTTTACAGCATGTTTTGAATCGTTGCAGTTTTTGAGATAATTCGTGTGAAGTTGGCGAATCTGAAATTTTGTGTATTACAACGAAAACATTTACCTGCTAGTTTTTCCCTGAATCAATCAATTTTGTATATTGAGAAGAAAATAATTCAAATTCCTTGAACATTTAGAAAAAAAATAAATATAGAAATTTTTATAACTCGACGAGACGAATAAAATGACGCCAAAATCATCCAATTTGAAAATCGTTTTGGGTTATTGAAGCAAAAACATTTAAATTTTTCGGAAAGTTTTCGTTTTAATAACCCAAAACAATTTTCAAATTGAACGATTTTTGTGTCATTTTATTCGTCTCGTCGAGTTATAAAAAAGCTGTATTTATTTTTTCTAAATGTTCAAGAAATTTGGATTATTTTCTTCTCAATATACAGATTTTATTAATGCGGAAAAACTAGCAGGTACATGTTTTCGCTGTGATACACGAAATTTTAAAAATTCCAATTTCACACGCATTATCTAAAAAACTACAACGATTCAGAACATGCCGCAAAAACAAAAAATGCTCCATGTTCCATGAACTTTATGATTATACACAAAAATGACAACTTTTTCCTACCAGACTGGTCATTTAAGAAAGAGGTCTATTTAAACAATTCTAACTACTTGATATTGCGCTTTTGCAGTTGGGTCGTTGTTCTTGTCAGGATGGTATTGCCGTGCCAGATTGCGATATGCCTGCTTGATTTGATTATCAGAAGCATTCTTCGGTACCCCAAGTATGCTGTAACAATCTTTGCTCATGTTCTTGCCCATTTGATAAATCAGTTGATTTTTCGTGGAAAATCTAACTAGGAAAGTTTATAGTGTTAAAATAGTTTTTAAGATATGAATCATTATAGATAAAATGACTTTAAAAAATGTTTGATTTTTTGAAAATTTTAATAGTTCTTTAAAAATCCCCAAAGATTAAGGATGCCCCAAAAATGGTAATTTGTGATTTTTGCAAAAATTTTCAAGTTATTTAATTTTCACCGAAATAACTTTATAGGAAACTTTCTTATGAAAGAAATCGATTGCGCGCATTGCCGGACTTTAAACCGCTTCCCTAACCATGAACTAGCCTATTTTTGCATCAATACATACACCCCTTCCCTGAATCGGGGTCGGGAAGCGTTTTCAATGTCCGGCAATGTGCGAAATCAATTTCTCGCATGAAGAACCCCCTATAGAGTTATTTTGGTGAAAACTTAAAACTTGAAAAAATCGCCCAAAAATCGTAACATTGCTATTTTGGGGTGCCCTGTAACATCATAAAATCTGTATAAATTAAAAAATTAAATAAAAGTAGATTAAAATAGAATTGGTTAGGATGCATACTGGTTTGATCAACGGTCAAGAATGTATTTTAATTTTTTTAAACATGTTAGTTAGACAAGACAATAATACTAGTTAAAGTTGACAATAATAAGTTAGTCACGGATTTTTAAAAGCAA
>JAQGBS010000768.1:0-19071 GCA_034698545.1 Acrobeloides obliquus
TATTACAACGAAGAGCTTGTAACAAATTCAAACGCAATTATTTCGAAAACTACAACGATTCAGAACATGCCGTAAAAGCAAAAAATGCTCCATTTTTTACGATCTTTTCGAATATATAATTTTTTCAGATGATTGTAAATTACCGGACTGGTCCTTTAATATGATAAGATATATCTAACGCAATCTAATGATTTGTGTGAACGTTGAAAGGTGACATCATGTAAAACATTTTTACCTAGCCAAATAGTCAACCGTTCCAATTCGGTTGTTCTATTCGTCTGGGTGTAGATAATAAGAAAAAAGTTTTCCTATTATACATAATCACTCAAACATCAAAAGGTTCCTTCATTCTTATTTTGCTGATTCCTAACAAAATGTTGTTTGATCGTTATTTTTTCTTGTCTCTATTAATAACGATTTGTATTTTATTCAATGCCGTCGAGTCTAGAGGGTAATTTTTAGATCTTTCAAGCAAACATGGGCAGGGTGCAGAAATGCACCCCTCCCGAATTTTTGGCCTAGCTACTTTTCTTGGTCGTCAGAAATTTTTGGCAAAAAATGTCAATTTTGAGCAAAAATGACAAAAAAATTGCCAATTTTGGTCTTCTTTGGCGATTTTTTCGACGATTTTCCCAGACCCTCAGCAAAATTTGGATTTTGCCCCAATACCCATCCCCCAGAAATTTTGTCAAAAATATGCACCCCCTCTATGTATGCTTTAAAGGACCAGTCCAGTGGGAAAAAGGTTGCCATTCTTTGTTAAAATTCGGAAAGTTCATGAAAAATGGAGCATGTTTTGTTTTTATGGCATGTTCTGAATCGTTATAGTTTTCGAGAGAATTGCGGTCTCAACGTTGCTTAACTTGCCAGATCGGGTGGGCAGCGCCTTGGACCACTTGACTATGCTGTATCAAACTGTGGACTGCTGAAACGGACTATATAATTTCTTCCAGTACACAATTTTTAGGCTTCGCATCAAACGACATAGCCATTCATATGAAGATCACCATCACCACCACCACCACCATCATTCATATGAGGATCACTCATATGAACATCATCACCACTATATGCCTCCTCATTATCAAGGTGGTATGGGAGGATGGCAATGGGGAAGAAAATGAAGAAAATAAAACCCCAAAAAACATGTGTATTTTGTTGTCAAAATTTAAAAAATGGAGATAAAATTTTGTAGTTTTCTATCGAAAAATGTGTGCGCATGGTCTAACCCATCAAACAGCGCAATTCTAGTGCAATCAGCATGCGCTGCTCTATGCTTTTAATACTGGAGGGTGGTCTAAAAAAAAGTCGTCTGACAAGAGAACCGCAAGGTCTGCCACAAAAATTTTTTACTGAAACCAAGCGTAAACGATAGGGGACAGCTCAAAACGGTAAATATGTCAAATTTTTGGTCCCATAAGCCGTTTTCATCGAGATAAAAAATATAAAGTCCTGATGCAAAAACAAATCTATGCAGAGGGAGTCGAACCCATGTTGTTTAACTGCAAATACGGGAACTCATCCACTGCACCATTACTACTTGTTTCAAGGGAAAAACTTTATATATAAAAAAGTAGTTTTCTAGATGAAACGGCCTATGGGATCAAAATTGTGACATATACCGTTTTAAGCTGACCCCTATCGTTTACGCTTGGTTTCGGTGAAAAATTTTTGTGGCAGACCTTGCGGTTCCTTTGTGAGCGATTTTTTAAATGATTTTGGGAACCGAAAATCATTAAAAAATCGAAAATTTTTCTAAAAATGACCCCTATAGAGGTAATTTTATGTGGGGAATCGATTACGCGCATCCCGAAGCGTGAAAACGCTTCTCAGGGCAAAAAGGTGTGTTTATTAAAGCGAAAATCGGAAAATTTAGATTTTTCGCAGAAAACAGATTCTCTAGGGGTAATTTTACGTGGAGAATCGATTGCGCGCACTCCTGAAGCCTAAAAACGCTTCCTTGTCCCTGATTCAGGGGAAATTAGGTTATTGAAGCGAAAACATTTTTAATTTTAACGTTTTTCTTTTTAAAATCTCAACTTTCCCTGAATCAGGACCAGGGAAGCATTTTCAGGCTTCGGGAATGCGCGCAATCGATTCCTGCATAAAATTACCCCCAGAGAGTATATTTTCCGCGAAAAATCTAAAATTTTTGACTTTCGCTTTAATAAACATACCGTTTTCCCTGAATCAGGGTCAGGGAAGCGTCTTCACGAGAAAATCCATGAAAATGGAATATGTTTTGTTTTTACGGCTTGTTTTGAATCGTTGTAGTTGTTGAAAAAATTGCGTTTGAAACTGTTCATGTTTTCGTTATAATACACAAACTTTTTGAATTTTTTGCAGAAAAATCAATTTTTGCATTGATTTTTCCAATTTTTCATAAAATAAATATTGTACCAATTTTTTATAGCTAAATGAGACTAGCAAAATGACATCAAAATTATCCAATTTGAAAATTGGTTATTGAAACAAAAACATGAATCAGATTTTCGTTTCAATAACCCAAAACAATTTTCAAATTGGATAATTTTAGCGTAATTTTATTCGTCTCATAGAGTTATAAAAAATTGCTACAATATGTTATGAAAATTACAAAAAATCTATGCAAAAATCGATTTTTCCGCAAAAAATTTTAAAAAGTTTGTGTATTACAACGAAAGCATGTACCATTTCAAACGCAATTATCTCAAAAACTACAATGTTTCAGAATTTAATGTAAAAACAAAAAATGCTCAATTTTTCATGAAATTTCTGAATATATAATTTTTACATAGCGTTTTTTTCCGAGTGGACTGGTCCTTTAAATGAAAAATTTTGACCTATCATTAGTTTTTGGAGGAAGAATTTTCTGCGACGTATGAACAAGGGTCTCCACATTGCCATATTTTTGTGCATTTTATTTTTTTCTACTTTTTCGATTCGATAAAAAGAAAATTTCTTTCTCATCTGGGATTGAACTTGACCAACGAAGCACCAAGATGGACTTTGCATCACTTGCCCCTGAGCCACGTAGCCCAACTTTTTTGTGTTGTCCTTTGAAAATGCTAAAAACAAAAAAAGGATGTTCTGTTATCTCACAAATTTCCGGCCCACACTACAAGATTGCAATTTAACCGCAGTTGCGTAATCCTGGTCATTAATTGATACGTTCAACACCAGTCGTTCGAAACAAGTTTCTCTTTCAAGGTAAAACAATGAAACGGGTATTTGAGTTGATTGCTAGGTTCTCTATATTGTTCATGGAAAGCTCGCTTATCCCCTTATTAAGCTTTTTATTATTTTCTCCCCAAAACATTTGTCATCTTACTTTTTTCTATTGGGTTGTTATAAGTATTGTCGGCCCAAAAATAATCTAAAATCGGCATTTTCGTTCGTTTTCAATACAAATTTTTTCCAGTAGTAGGAAAGAAGGTTTTTTTTACCCATGGTGTGAATGTAAAAAGCCCAAAAAATTTTTTCCAACGGTCAACACGCCGTAGAAATATGAGCGTTTTAATTTATTTTGATGTCATTTGATTAAATTTAAAACAATGAATTTAAAGCGAGCATGGCTCAGTGCAAATGCTGCAGTCTAAGATAATAATTGTTTGGGGTTCGACTCCTGTTGCCGCCTAAATTTTTTTGCACTTGAATACAATCCAATCAGTCTTTTTGAGCGTAACTCATGCTTTCGTGTCAATCGAGACTTTTTCAAAAAAAGTTGAGTTTCAAGGTGTAAACTTATTAAGGTCTAGGACAAAAATAGCACTGGATTTTTTTTCAGCACCTAGAAAAATCCTTGAAGGTCAAAAATCGACTTCTATAGCAAAATATCAACTTTTTAAAATCAGGTTACACCTTGAAATCCGAATTTTTTGTTGAAAAAGTCTCGATATTGACACGAAAACATGAGTTACGCTCAAAAAGATTGATCGGATCGTATTCAGCGTACTTTCTTGCCTACTACTGAAAAATTTTTTATCAAAAGCGAGCAAAAAATGCCGATTCTAGATGCATTTTTTGGGCCGACACTGCTTATGCAACAACCCATTTTATTTGTTAAATTGAAAATTTTTGATGAAATATCGATGGTTGGTATTTTTGACATTTTTGCTTGGGGTATACGCTAGTTCAAAAATAGAAGAAGAAACCCCATCGGAATTGCCAGATGCGCCACAAAATGCTGGTGACGAGCACAGGATCTCCGTAGATCAGTTAGAGCCAGATTTGGCTAAGACGATATTTTTGACAGTAGAGAAAAATCCGTTGGAAAGAACGACTACCATGTCATCGTTGAGAGGTTTGGCAAAGTTTTTATTTTTGATAATGGGTTGATCAATAATTTCCCAATTATTGTGCGTTGCGTCGAATTTTTGCGAAATTGTCTACCCCAGGGGCTTTTCTAGGTCAGGGAAATCGATTACGCGCATTTCCGAACCAAACATTATTTTAAGCTTTTAAAGAATTTTATAAGGCATTGGGTAATGGAAAGTAAGCCCAAGACTAAGCCTAAGCCCAAGCCTAAATTCAAGACTAAGTCCAAGCCTAAGTCCAAACCCAAGACTAAGCCTAAGCCCAAGCCTAAACCCAAGGCTAAGCCCAAGCCTAAGACCAAGGGTTAAAAAACCCCTTCCCTGATTCAGGGAAAGGGTGGGGTTGTTTGATCAATCGATTAAATAGAAGCCATCAACTTTTTTTATTAAATCATATGATATTGACGTCCACGTTTTCGTTGTAATACACGCCGAAACTTCACACGCAATTATCTCGACAACGTTAACGATTTCGAATTTTTCGTAAAAATAAAAAAAAATGTTCTCTTGAGTTTATATCAATTAAAAAATAAACTTTAGGAAAACGAGGAAAGCGAGGCGTCGAAGACATCACTGTTCTACAACACTCCGAAAAACTGCCTGACGCCGACTACGAAGTCATCAGTTCCGATTTCCATCCTTCAATACTCGATGAAAAGCTTCCACTACCCAAAAATTCACATTTTCCAAAAGACGAATTTGTGTCGGAAGTTTTGACAAAGTTGGTTCATCACGAAGGCATTTCTATTGATGTCGCCGATGAACATGAGCTCAAGCCTGAAGAAGCAGATAGAGCTAATATGGAAGAAGATTTGAAACTCGAAGAGCATGGGGTTGATATAAACGGAAAGAAAGTGTCAATCCATTCATTTGAGAATCAAGAATTTGTGGAAATTCCCGACCGATCGGCGGAAATTCCACCGGGAAGGCTAAACAGGGTTTCGACGACAATAGGTAGAGTATGAAAAAATTCCGCCTTGAAAAATAGTGTACAGTATATAAAATTTTGTCAAGCTATGAGAATGCTCCCTTGACCCTGATACAGGGACATGCGTGTACTACGCTGAATTTCGGAGAGAGGGTCGCCCACAGGCCAAAATGAGCACACCCGAAAAAATTTGAAGCCCACACGAGGGCCGAAGTTGGGTCTCCCATTACGTTTTTTCACACAAAAATCGTTGTGCAGGAATTTTTTCCCAATATTGAGACGGCGTTACGACCAGAGTAGAATTTGGAGCGGTTACTCCAAGGTTCCCATGGTTCGGTGATACTGGGCTTGTCTCAGGCGCCCCTCAAGGCTGATTCAAACCCCACTTGGGGCCAAAAGATTTTGCCTAGTAGTAACATCCTCTTCGGATGACCGGAACTGTTGCGAGTTCTTCAACCCAGTTTATAGGGGGCATAAGGTCCAAAGTAGCCGGTTCTCTAGAAATCTCGGCATTATACCAACCTCAACAAGGATAATTTTTGTACAAGTTTCCTCAAAATAAGAAAGCTAAAAAATTTTGGTCCAACCTATAATTTTTAGCTCCAGAAACACCGATCACTACAACTGTTGAAACTTTCCCCACTCTTATTACAACAACCACAACGACCCAACCTACGACCGAAACAACAACTTTTGCCCCGACTTTTTCGAGAAGAGGTAAATCCACGATAGAAAATTTGATCACCGATCCAGCCCTTTTTACTACCATTACAATACCCCCCAGCACCACAGTCGAAGAATTCCCAAAAACTAGCACAACAAAAGAAATTCTAGAAACTAGCACCACCACTCAAGAAATCCCAGAAACTACTCAAGAACAAACCCAAGAAGCCGCAGTCACAGGAGAACCTGGTTCATGGTCGGTTAAAGTCAAGAGAATTAACACAACGAGCATACATTTGCATGATCAAGAATCATTCAATTTTGAGGAAAATCCTCCCCAAGAACATATCGATTTGGAGCAAGAAGATTCCCAAAATCAACCTCGTCGTCTAGACATAGATGTGACTAACGGACATGGATTTTTTCCAGAGCGGAAAATATTAGATGGACAGGTTCAAAAGAAAAGAAAAATTATTGCAAATAATATTGATACTTCAGTTTTACAAGTAGAATTTTAATTTTTTTAACTAGCTAGAAGTAGTCGTGTTCCCCAAAGCCCAATGACGTAAACAGAGGGACTACACTCCCCTCCCTCGTTTCTGGAAAAATTGAAAATTTTAACCATTGAGGACTTGATGAGATTTTGAGAGTGGCCCTCTCTAATCAAATTCTGGTACTGCTATTAGAGCTAGCTCACTATTTGTGTGACACTTATCATGTCCAAACTTTAAATTTTTTCTAGTTTAAGTCTAAGCCCAAGCCTAAATCCAAGTCTAAGACTAAGCCTAAGCCTAAGCCTAAGCCTAAGCCTAAGCCTAAGCCCAAGCCCATGCCCAAGCCTAAGCCTGAATCTAAGCCAAAGCCTAAGACTAAGCCCAAGCTTAAGCCTAAGGCTAAGACTAAGCCCAAGCCTAAGCCCAAGCCTAAGCCCATGCCTAAGACTAAGACTAAGCCCAAGCCTAAGCCCATGCCTAAGACTAAGCCTAAGCCTAAGCCCAAGCCTAAGCCCAAGCCTAAGCCTAAGCCTAAGCCCAAGCCAAAGCCTAAGACTATGCCTAAGCCTAAGCCCAAGCCCAAACCTAATCCCAAGCCTTTTCGGCATTTTGGTGCGCCGCGAGCCATTAAGCCATGCGCGCACAACTTTTTGGATCACGCCATGAAACAGTGTTTATGAATATGTTTTTTTGGACAGCAAGAAATCTTTTTTTGAAATTTTGCGTTTATCGAAGCGAAAATTTTAGAGCAAAGCAAGTCTTGACAATACCGGTGGTTTCTTCTTTCCAGAAGTCCCAGTAAGACCAAGAAAGAAGAAGCTGAAGCGAAGGAGACAACAAGTTCAGGCTACCGTCGTCACCGTCCAAGATGATCACCGCCCACTAAATCGCAAAAATGGCGTATCTAAACGGACAAAAAGACAGGCTATACTTGGACAACCTCAAATTTTGCCTAAGAAGGAAGGAAATTTTACCACAGCTCAGAATTTTGGCCAGCTCCCAGCGAACTTTGGCCAGCTGCCAGCCAACTTTAAACAAATCCAAGTTCCTAAACAGACCATACAAGTTACAACAAGTAGCCCCAGAAGACCAAGGATCAAGAAACCTAAGAAACAAAGACGAAGACCTGCTAGCCAACCCCAAGGGGCTAACGTTAAGCCCGATGCAAATACAGCTCCCAAGGCGATTGGGGTTGGAAATGGGTCACTATCGAATCAACAAAGGACTCTAGCTTTGCAAGATATCCTATCTGAGAAGGCACCTTTAAAGCAAAATGTGATTTCTAGAACAAGCTTAAAATCAGGCAGCGTTACGCCTCAAAATGCAACAGTTGAAGATGCGGACCTTGTTTTGGATCAAGGTGCGCCACCTAGACATGTGCAGATTAGGTAAGATATACAGTATAAGGCATTTCCCGCCTAGAGGAAAAAGTAATCGACCATGGTGAAGTGGCAAACGTCTCACCTTACACTCAAAGGGTTGAGAAGTCGATCCCACCAGGGCGAAAATTTTTATTTGAATAAAAAATTTAGATACTCAGAAAACTCGCGAGAGACTATTGAACGCGAAGGTTTCTCAATCCTACCAAAACTTCTCCCATCCACATCAACTGCTGCGCCTGTCTTAACGAGCAGCCCAAAAATAATGACTGCAGAAGAACTTGACGCTGAATATAAAGATATTGATGAATTGGGAGAGACTACTACAAAACCTCCGGGCATTGAAACGAATTCCTTACAACGGGATCTGCCTCAAGCCAGCCAGCAAGAGAAGAGTGTTGACGTATTGGGTGCCCAAAAGATTATCACAACTGTGAATAAAGAAGTTCTAAAATCAAGTATATGTCTTATATAGTTTAGCTATACAAAAGGCTTGGGCTTAGGCTTAAGCTTGGGTTTAGGCTTAAGCTTGGGCTTAGGCTTGGGCTTAGGCTTAGGGCTTAGGCTTAGGCTTGGGCTTGGGCTTAGGCTTAGGCTTAGGCTTAGGCTTGGGCTTGGGCATGGGCTTAGGCTTGGGCTTAGGCTTGGGCTTAGGCTTAGGTTTAAGCTTAGGCTTAAGCTTAGGTTTAGGCTTGAGCTTAGGCTTAGGCTTAAGCTTAAACTTAGGCTTAGGCTTGAGCTTAGGCTTAAGCTTAGGCTTAGGCTTAAGCTTAAGCTTAAGCTTAGGCTTGGGCTTAGGCTTGGGCTTAGGCTTGGGCTTAGGGTTGGGCTTGAGCTTAGGTTTAGGCTTGGACTTGGGTTTAGGCTTGGGCTTAGTCTTAGGCTTGAGCTTTTTCCCAAATCCTAACTATTTTGCGTATATATATCTTTTTAGCACCTCAAAAAACTGACCAGCCTCAATTTCAACCTCAGCAGCAAAATTTCCAATCACATCAAAATCTACCATCTACTCTGCCTCCAGCACCGCCTCTACCTCGTTTTGGAACAACTCCACAACCACGTCAACAAGTCTTCCAACCTCCTCCACCACCGCCCCCACAACAAACATTCCAAGTCCCTCAACAACCGATAGTAAGATTGAAAAAATTCTTCTTCACAAAAGTCGAAAATTTGTAGATTCCTCAACAACAACAACCTCTACCCCATCATCTCTTCAATCAACCTATTGCCTTGGAAGCCGGAACTAAATTAAATATCTTCCATGATAACAATGGAAAACAGTTTGTGGTATTGAGTAGACAAGCATCACCACCACCTCAGCTTCCGCAGTTTCAACCTCAGCCACAATTCCAACCTCAACCACAATTCCAAGCTCAACCACAATTCCAAGCTCGACCACAATTCCAAAATCAGCCACAATTCCAAAATCAGCCACAATTCCAACCTCAACCACAATTCCAAGCTCAGCCACAATTCCAGCCTCAACAGCCACCTCCACCCCCACCAGTTAATTTTGCTCCACAAGCTCCATTGGTGACCCCAAGCCCGTTTCTAAGACAGCACGATCTGCCGCAAGCTCCGTTGACAGGCTTTGGCTTTGAAAAACCTGCCAGAAGGATTATCCACGAGGGAGTTGTACGTGTCAACCCTCAAGCTAAATTGGTAAGAACAAGAAAGGAGCAGGTAAGGGAGGGGAATGATAGGCTGGGTATAAGGTACGTCAGAATCCGAGCTTGTATACGCAAAAACCTTCGGCGCATTACACATTGATTCAGGGAAAATGTATTGAAGCGAAAAGCCGGCATCATAAAATTAAAAAATAAGACATTTTATCGACAGATTTTGTGTAGAAATAGAATTTTAGCCAAAAATCAAATTTGACAAAAAAATCAAATTTTGCCACAAAAAATCAAATTTTGACAAAAAGACGTTTTATTGTCAGATTGTGTAGAGATTGAATTTTGGTCAAAAATCAAATTTTGACCCAAAAAAATCGAATTTTAGCACAAAAAATCGAATTTTGGCCAAAAAGAAAGGATTATCCACGAGGGAGTTGTACGTGTCAATCCTCAAGATAAATTGGTAGGAACAAGAAAGGAACAGGTAAGGACGGGGAATGATAGACTGAGTATAAGTCAGAATCTGAGCTTGTACACTCTAAAACCTTCTGCACATCACACATTGATTCAGGGAAAAAGTATTGAAGCGAAAAGGCAGATATTATAAAACTAAAAAATAAGACGTTTTATCGTCAGATTGTGTAGAAAATGAATTTTGGCCAAAAATCAAATTTTGACAAAAAAAGTATCTGGCAACGCTAAGTACAGGGTGGCGCAAAAGTTCGGTCCATATTTTGGTTTTGTTGGTTTTCTTGTTTCGATCATAACTTTGGATCCAGGTGGCCATTTTTCACGATCTTCGCGTCATTCGATAGCTCCGATTCTAAGCTTTCAATTGATACCAAGATCATGAAAAATGGCCGCCTGGATCCAAAGTTATGATCAAAACAAGAAAATCAACAAAACCAAAATATGGACCGAACTTTTGTGCCACCCTGTATAGGCCCCCGAAAAAAAACCATGATGGGTTCGTCAATCAACAATGTCCATTTAAGGTCAAACCAATCCTCAGACAAAACAACTTGCGCCCATTCCGAGTCCGAAGTGACCAGATCAATGGCTTTATTCGAACCTATGAAAAATTCGGCACCACCGCAGCCGTGCATGGATCAATACCCACCACTACATTTTCACCACTTCCCAACGAGCCGATTGAACAAGTCCAAGTCCCAGCTTTGGCAGTCTCCGACTCAAATCTTGGTGTAGCTGCTCCTGCTGAGCAATTCTCCCAAACCTCAGATTCCCAAAATCCAGATCCCAATTTCCCCGAAATTGATCCGAAAGTTAAAATCACTACACCACAACCATCAGCTTATCCGAGAATCCAATTCGGGTGGAATGAATTGATTGATGAGCTAAATCCAGATGCTGTTACTCATCCGACTTTGAAACCCACACCACCTCCGGAGATTATAACGACAACGACAGTGGCTAGTGTTACGATGAATGAGACAGTACAAACGGAATTCGAATTTGAAACAACAAATACTAGTACAGATACGGCTAACACAGATAGTACAGATAAGGAATCTTCTACAACACTACCTACAAAGTTTGTTTTTTTATTTAAACTCTAGTTAGTCGAATGTCCTGTCAAAATCCGAATTTTTTTTCATTTTCGCATCAATACACTACCCTGAATCAGGGTTAAGGAAGCGTGTTCACACTTCGGAAGTGCGTGCAATCGATTCTCTGCATCAAATTACCCCTATAGAAGTCATTTTTAGAAAAAATTTCAATTTTCAGAAAAAAGGAATTTTTCAGAAAAATAAACCCCCTATGGGTTATTGGTGAAAATTAAAAACTTTAAAAAAATTTTTAATTGCGCATTTTCTAAGCATGAAAAAATTTCCTTGATCCTGATAAAAGAGCCAATTTTTGAGGCTCCCTGTAATCTAATATTTAGTACAACCACAACACCTGTAATACCTATCCATGATGAAACTTCTTTACAAGCTGGGTAAATTAATTTTTTTCGAATATTTTTTATGTTCTTATTCTAGCCAAAATGTCGGCTGGAATGGAAAACATGCTTGGGAAACCGACGAAACCGCCGTTTATGACGAGCCTATTCCTGTTCTAAATGAAGCGGTCGATTACAAATTCCCTGCTCAAAACACCACCACAACTGACTCACCAACGTCTGAAACACTCATCCCACAGGTTTCAATTTTAGGGAAGAAAATATTTTTGGACAACAATTTAGGAACCAGCGACGGTGACTTTTTCTCACGCAGAAGTTCAACCGTCTAGCCCATCAAAAGCTAGTCCAACCGCAGATTTTGATGCTGATCCAGAGTCTGAGTCGGTTAGAAGAGATTTTGTGGCCCAAGAGCGAGAGCCAAGATCGAAAGACAACGACGATTCTGCGTTTATGGTATAGGACATTTCCATCAAAAGAAAAATGTCTTTATTCATGGTGAAGTGGCAAGCGTCTTGCACTAAAATGGTCGAGAGATCGATCCATCGAGATCGAAAATTTTTTCGATTCAAAAAAAGTTGTTAATGGAAACCCTCCATAAAATTGATCGTAGAATGTTTGCCTTTCATTTTTTCTCTTGAAACACACTATCCATTGAGCTATATGGTTGCTGGTTCGATCCCCGCCAGTGTCAGCGACCATATAGCTCAGTGGATAGTGTTTCAAAGAAAAAATGAAAATCATAATTTTTTCGAACCTGAAAATTTTTTAGTGTGGTTTCCTATAATAACTTTTTTTAAACGATCAAAAATATTTTTGCTCTAGTGGGATTGAACCCTTAACCATTTGAGTGCAAAGTGAAACGATTGCCACTTCATCATGGGTGATGACTTTTTTCTTTTAGTGGATAATGCTCTATAGTACAAGGTGGGCTAAAAAAGTGGCTTTTTTATTTTTTGGGACCCGGAAATTAATTTTTCTTAAATGAGTCTCTAGGGGGATTTCCCGGGGGCTCATTTTTAGAAAAATAAATTTCCGGATCCCAAAAAATAAAAAAGCCATTTTTTGGCCTACCCTGTATATATTAAAAATTTGAATTTTGATTAACAAATCAACTTTTTAGCAAAAAATTGCTCGCCTTTTCTCACGCGGAGATACATCGAAATGAGAAAAATCTACGAAATGATCATTTTTAGGTGTTGGTATTTTATTATTCAATAATATTTGTACAAATGCGTAAATGTTATTAAAAATTTATTTCTTTTAATAAAAATTATATTCATGATAAAATGTTTGATACGCCATAGCGCATTGGATAAAGAAGCCTTCCTTCAATACACCCACCCCATTCCCTGAATCAGGGTCAAGGAAGCGTTTACATGCTTCGGGAATGTGTTGAATCGATTTCTCGCATAAAATTACCTCTAGGAATGTATTTTTTACAAAATTCTTCAAAAAAAATTTTTTCGGAGATGCTACTGCAAAGTTTACCCCTTTTAAATTCAAGAAGATATGAAAGATTAAAGTAAACAACATCTATGGGAAAAGTTTTTTAGACGTCTCTCAAAATAAACAAATACAAAGGTGAGCAGCCTGAAATCTGCTCTAAAAAGCATTCTTCCATTTATTTTTTTTTGATTTTGGGTACATAGTTTTAAAAGACCAGTCTGCTTTTGGGGAGTTGATGCTATGTGATCCTTAAACATTTAGAGAAAAATAAATACAGCATTTTTTATAACATGCCTAGACGAATCAAATAACACCAAAATTATTAAATTTGAACAATGGTTTGTGTTTTGAAACGAAAATTCTGATTTCATGTTTTCGTTTCAATAACCTAAAACATTGTTCAAATTCAATCATTTTGGTGTCATTTGATTCGTCTCGGCGAGATATAAAAAATGGTTTATTTATTTTTCCCAAATGTTTAAGGATTTTGAATTTTATAATGTTTTATTCAATCGTTTCAATAAACAATCTGATTGATACCTGAGTACAGGCAAATTTGGAATTTTTTTGCAATTTTGTTTCGCTTATAACTTTTTACGGCTAGATTTTCAAGTAGTGACGTAAAAGCAAAAAATGCTCCAATTTTGAGCTCTATCATAAACTCTTCAAAAGCAGACTGGTCCTTTAATTGATTTTTTATTACTTAAAAACTTTTATTCAACTTGTATAAAAAAATTCAGAGATGCATAATACAGATATAGGAAAATCGAATCAGAGAACCATTGGAATTGACGAATCGAAGTACATTTGTTCTTGTGGGTGCCATGTTATAGTAAGTTTTTTTAAATTTTAGTTCTTATTTTATAATCAATTTTTTATAGAGCTGCTGCAAAGTCTTTTCGATTTTTAGCATCGGGCTTTCTGCAATTACATTTTTATATATTTTGTTTTCCCATTATTTATCAGCGGATTATTTGAATCACTTTGTGCAATTCTTCATTTACTTTAGTATGGTGAATGCCGTCATCGATATTCTTCTTAATGCTGGTGTTTTATATGGGATTTATAGAATTAAACCAGTTGCTCTCTTACCATATATTATTGTAAAAGTAAGGTCTTAAAGAGGAGGGTAAACTTTGCAGCAGTATCTACGAAAAATTTTTTTTCATTTTTGCAAACATGACTTTTCTAGGGGTATTTTATGCAAAAAATTGATTGCGTGCATTCCCGAAGCTTGAAAATGCTTCCCTGACCCTGATTCAGGGAAATAAGAGTGTGTATCGAAGCGAAAATATAAAATACACACTCTTATTTCCCTGAATCAAGGAAGTATTTTCAAGCTTCGAGAATGCGCACAATTGATTTTTCGCATAAAATTATCTCTAGAAAAGTCTTTTTTTCAAAATCATTTCAGACATTCTTTCTTATAATACTTGGTTTTTCTATTATTATTGTACTTACAACTGCTGTTTCGACTTTTACCGGTAATGCACCTGCAATTCGTTATGAAGTTTTCTTTGGTGCAATTGGTCTTGGTGTAATTGGTTTTGGTGGTGCAATTTGGTTTCTTTTTCTGGTGGCCTGGTATTTTTTGATGACCTTTGGTGGAATTGTAATTTATTCAATTGGTCAAGTGTTTTTAGAGATAATAGGTAAGATGATGATTTGTGATGTTCAAAAATAAAATTTAGTTGGTGCATCTATATTAGGAGGACTATTTTACATTGCATGTTTATTTGTTCAAATGTTCTATCGGGCATATGATTACCTTAAAGAAGTAAAAGATATGCCAGAACTTGGAAGATATGCCACGGTCGATGAAATGCAAAATGTTCCGACTTATTGAATATGCATGGTTTTTGTTGATTGTGATTTGTTTTTCTTATAGCATAAAGTTTATTTTTGTTCGTAAAAACACATTTTAAATATACAGTAGCGGACAAAAAAACTTGGGCCAAAATGTAGTTTGGTCCAAGTTTTTTGATCCGCTAATGTATATTTGTTTGGAGCAGTGTATATATATAGTTTAAATTTTGCTCTTTTCTTTGCCAGTACGACCTCGGATAAGATTCTCAATATTTTCCCACTCATCTGAAGACATGTCGTGAAGCTGGCCGCCGAATGAGCTGCCGTGATTGAAGTATTGTTGTCCGCCATCAAAATCGACAATCTAAAAGCTGGTTTTTGTTGTGATCCTCCAGTATGCGGATCATAAACTAAGGTTCACTTCAAGACGCGGGCGACGGAGTTACCAAACTCAGGCCAGAAAAAATTCTTTGGACGCAAGGGGAACCGAACCCTTGCTAGTGCAGGTGATGCCGTAGCATTGGCAGCGCACCGGATCACTACATATGGTGGTCACTGAATAATCGTAACTAATTTCGATCTTGAAGCAAGGCCAACCACAACAATTTTTAATTCCAATAACAGAATAAAATCTTACAGCGCCATTTAACCAACTAGCATAGTCACTGCACATATATGCTGCTAAATTCGCTAATTCTTCTGGCTGTCCACAACGACCTACAGGCACGCGTGTAGCCGCCTCTTTGGTAGTTTCCTCCAATGACATTGGACTCAAACGACCCATAGCACCCTAAAATTAAACATTATGACATTGATGATACTGAGTAGTAAAATTTCAACTATAGTTTTTAAATTTTAAAAAAAATTATTCTTACTTCTGTAGGCACCGGTCCTGGTGCTATAACATTGAATCTCATTCCATGTTTTGCCCATTCAGTAGCCAAAGATCGAGTCAAGTTCTCCACTCCTGCTTTTGAAATTGCACTCGGCATAACAAAAGCAGCACCATGCCTGGCATAGGGGGTTGTGATTGACAAAAAGGTACAGCCTAAAAGTTTTAACTTGGTATCATTAGGCTTGGGCTTAAGCTTAGGCTTACGCTTAAGCTTCGGCTTAGGCTTAAGCTTGAGCTTAGGCTTACAGGATTACCTTCCCTATTCTCATTTTCTTAAAAATTCCCGTTTTTCTCCTCTCCTTAGGTCATTCAGGCCCTGGAGATTCGCGTCAATTTCCGCTCCCTGAAAATCATATGAAAATTCGAACCTGTATTTTTCTCTCCCGAGCTTATCAACCTTTTTCCAACTTCGGTTGTGACATTGACGGTGCCGAGTAGTACAATTTCGACAATAGTTTTGATAGCATTTGGTGAAAGACGTTCGGCCGCCATGATAAAGTTGCCAGCGGCATTGTTTACAACAATGTTTGGGACCTGGCCGAATTTTGACTGAATTTGATCAATGGTTTTTGCTACAAGCTCAGGTTTTCTGACGTCTAATTCGACTGAAAGAACCTAAAAGTTGAAATTTTGACAATTTTCTGGCTTCGTCATCTGGCAAAAATCTTCGTGATGGGACTCGAACTCTAGAGCTCTGACTTACCGTTTCAGTGCTCTACCACTGAATTATAAAGTCACATGAACGAAGATCTACCAAATTTACTCACGACTGTAGTGACATCTAATTACCTCAGCCCCGGGACTTTTTCTTCGAATTTCATCTGCAGCTTGTTGTAACACATCCAAGCGCCTAAAAATTGTTGTCTTTTTTTGGTCATTTTAATTTACCTAGATGCAATAGCCACTCGAGCACCCAGTAAAGCAAAAGTTGTTGCCATGGCTTTGCCTAAGCCCGTACCACCTCCGGTTACAAGAGCGACTTTTCCTTTTAAAGAACCGGGAGGTAACGCTGGTGTTGTGACAACCGGAAAGAATTTTTCTGGTGTTTTACAAGCCATTTTTGTGCTTAAAAGGAGATAATTACAAAATCTCAATTTTTTACAAAACACGTGAAACACGATTATTAAAGGGTCGGTTCGCTCGGAAAAAGTTGTCATTTTTATTGGTGAGTTAAAACCGAATTTTTGCATTTTTTATGAAAAATCGAAAACTTTTTGGAGTTTAGCTCCCCCCAAGTCTGGAGGCTAGCGCCGCCACTGGTTTCAATAACCAACTTTTATTGAATCAGAGAAGTGATATTGATGTGCATGTTTTCGTTGTAATACACACATAAAACTGCACATGCAATTATCTCGTCAACGGTAACGATTCAGAATTACTGTAAAATGCTCAATTTTTCATGAATTTTCCGAACATATAACTAAGCCCAAGCCTAAGCTTAAGCCCAAGCTTAAGCCTAACCCCAAACCTAAGCCCAAGCTTAAGCTTACATAGATTATTTTCCGAGTGGACTGGTCCTTTAAGATCTCAAAAATTGTATTTAAAAAAAATTAAATCACTCCAACAAATAAAATCAAGATCATCAATTTTTTTCTAAAATTATAGATCTTATATACTGGCTCACAAACTCATGCGCCCATAAAAAAGTTACAATAGTTCAGTGCTCTCTATTAGCCCTAACATGGAGTAAATTTTTTGATATGAAGGTAAACAAGTTGTGCTTTCAAGCTACGTAAATTGTAGCCAAAAATGGGTTTTGTAGTGTAATGAAAAAAAGAGCACAAAAGTTGTAATATTTTTGAACTAACATAGATTTGGATTTAATTTTGAATTTGCAATAACACGATTTTTTATAAAAATTTACAGTATGCTATTTGGTATTTTGTTTCCGTAAAGGCTGCTTCGTTGCGTTGCATTGTGCAAGATATGAGGAAGGATGAGCTAAAAAAAATTTGATTTTATATTATTTTGGAATAAACTCTTTTTCATGATGACGTTTAAAAGACCTGGGCGCATGGCACTAGGACGGAACGTAACTTACCGGTAAGTTATGTCCGGAATCTAACTTACTTTTTTGAAAATTTTTAAAGTGTAATAACTTTTTTGCATTAAGGAATTTTGACATAGGATATTGGACATTTTTGTAGATCTCGATGCGACCTACAAAAATGTCCAAGACCCCATGTCAAAATTCATTAAGTCAACAAATTATTATACTTTGAAAATTTTCAAAAAAGTAAGTTAGGTTCCGGACATAACTTACCGGTAAAGTACGTTCCGTCCAAGTGCCGGGCGCACATGGTCTAATGAATAGGATGCTGGGCATTGATGTTACTGGTGCGGGTTCGATCCCACCAGGGTCGAAATTTTTATTTTAGCGATTCATAAAAAGATGTAAAAAACAGATCCCTTCCCCTTAAAATTACATAAAAAATTTTGCCTAGCATTAATTTTTGAGGAAAATTTTCTGCGCCATAGGGTCTATATGTTTTTTTCAAGGTTCAACAATTTGTTCTCTTTTGGTTATAACTTTTTAAATATGCATTTTTTGAATTGCGGTTATATGGTCATGAAATATACCAGATTTATTTTTGAGGTAAAATCAAATCGACTCAGATGAGATTCGAATCCGGCACCATTAGACTCGAATCTGGGAGCACTACCACTGAGCCAAGTTCACGTTAAAATTCGGATTCTTAATTTTGCTAAAACTTTGCAGCAGCATCTCCGAAAATTTTTTTAATTTTTGCAAAAAAATATCTTTTCTAAGGGTAATTTTATTCGAAAAATCGATTGCGCGCATTTCCGAAGCTTGAAAATGCTTCCCTGATTCAGGAAAATAAGAGTATTGAAGCGAATTTACATATTTTCGCTTCAATACACACTCTTATTTCCCTGAATCAGGGAAGCATTTTCAAGCTTCGAAAATTCGCGCAATCGATTTTTCGCATAAAATTACCCCTAGAAAAGTCATTTTTGCAAAAATTTTCGGAGATGCTGCTGCAAAGTTTTAGCAAAAATAAAAATTCGAATTTTAACGTGAACTTGGTTCAGTGGTAGTGCTCCCGGATTCGAGTCTAATGGTCTCGGGTTCGAATCTCACCTGAGTCGATTTGATTTTGCCTCAAAAATAAATCTGTGATATTTCATGGCCATACAATTTTTTTCAAAAATCTTTTTTTGAAAATTGTTCAGCAAAAATAATAGAATATCCCGGAATTTTGAAGTATTCCCGTGTTAAAACGCTTCCTTGACCCTGATTCAGGGAATGGGTTGGTATATTGGCACGAATATTGAAAAATTTTTTATTTTCACTCAGGATAATTTTAGGAGAATTGATTGTGTGCATTTTCTAAGCATGAAAAAATTTTCTTGATCCTGATTCAGGGAATGGAGTTGGTGTACTGACGCGAAAATCGAAAATTTTCTGTTTTCTCCTTTACACCAACTCCATTCCCTGAGTTAGGGTCAAGATAATTTAGCATTTTTTATCCATGAAACGTGATTTTGCTGTTTTTTATAATTTTCTAAATTGTCTTCAACTGATAAATTTTTAGATCAACATAAAAAATGGTGAACGTTCCAAAATCCCGCAAAACTTTCTGCCCTGGCAAATGCCGTC
>JAQGBS010000769.1:0-19069 GCA_034698545.1 Acrobeloides obliquus
TTATGTTTCTGGCTTGTTTTGCCCAATTGGAACGGTCGACGCAAATGAACCAAATTTGCCTTTCAATGAAAAGTTTGCTAATCATTTTTTTGTTAAATACCGGGTCAAACCTCCAAACCCCCAAGACCAACCACATTCTTTAATTCATAGGCCCAATCCTCTAGTTCCAATACCAACAACCTCCATGATATCCGAAGACCAACATTCGTACACCTCATTACCTACCGTCAAGCCCCATAGCAACCCATTAAAGGCTCAGCACACTTAGACAAAAGTTGTTAATTTTCAGAAAATTTAAATCATTTTTTGCAAAAAACCTATATGTGAAACTTTTTCCTCATTAATATAAATGCGAATCAAGTTGGAAATTTTTGAATGTGTATTGAAACGAAAAATTGAGGCTTTCGTTTCAATACATAGATTTATGACGGAAACTCTATTTTGCATCGATTTTTTAAATTTTCATAAAATGAACATTGTAGAGAGAATGAGGGAAGGATGGAGGAAGAAAGTGAGGGCGAGGGAGGGGCGAAAGGGAGGTTTGAAGGATGAGAGAAAGGGAGGAGGAAAGTGAACTGAATGGGGCGTTTAGGAAGGTATTGAGTGGGAAGGAAGAGAGAAAGAGGGGAAGGGAGGAAAGTAGTGAGGGTAATGTTTTTTATAATAGACGGTGACATGTCCCTTTTTGTATGAAGCGGAGATTGTCATCCCAAAAACACCGAATACGCGTCGGTCTAGAACTATTTATAGATTATGTTGTCAAAATATGCATTCAAATTATACGCAAGAGAATGTTAATATATTAAACAAGAATCAGGAAATTGCCGGCGGTCCAGTAACGTTTAAAGGAAGAATAATTGGATATGATTATATAAGCTCCGTTTATAAATTGAGTACGAATGGTGGAGACATTTTTCAAGTTCAAACAAGGAGATTAACTTGTCCGAAGCATAAAACTAAAAAAGTTTCCAAAAACAAAGCACATGCTGCTGTTCAATCTTATTATCCGGTAAATGGCTACAACGGTGAAGCTGTTCAAGCTTATTACCCAGTTAACGGAGTACGATGTAAACGGCAAGCCGGCGGAATATGTCCATCTAGTCTATTTTCGTTATTTTGTTTCTCTGGTGATATGGAAATTGAAACTTTTGATGGAACAAAGAAAATGATGGATTTAAAAATGAATGATTATGTGAAAGCATATTCGACTTATGTGAGATGATTTTTTATAAATATATGGAACCAGCTTCGCTCTAACGGCGCAGAAATAAAAAAATAAAAGGGTCAAATTTAAACAAGTGTTGTCAATCGACTCATCTCGACGAGTGAGTCAAAATGAGTATCATGCCATGGGGATTTGACCGATGGCCGAGTGGCTAACGCAACTTCACTCATAGGGTGCTGTTTTGCATTGGCGTATACAGTTTTTTAACTTTTTCTATTTCAGGGGGGGGAAGTGACACTCCAAAAACCTCATTTTGTCAACGAAAATTTTCGAACTTTTTCTTATTTTTTCATTTTTGGGAAGAAAATTTTTGATTTCGGGGGGGGGGGAGCAGTAGCGGATTTCTGAAATCTTCATTAAAAATTTTTGGAGAGAGCTGGGTCGATTGGCGACATTTAACAAAAAATTTTGATCCAAGCCTGCATCTTTTTGGTTTTTATGCTCCGTACATTAAAAAATAAAAATAATAAAAAAGATAAATTTAGAATAAATATGATATCGTACTCTCTTTTCTTCATCGCCTACCCGAACAAGAAGCTGAATTTATACAATTTAATCTAACAAATGACAAGATTTTAAAAATTACGCCGAACCATCTAATTCACAAAGTCGATTGCAATCGTAAATAAATTTTTATTTACATGACAGCTAAAAAACCGTACTTTTGCTTTTTTCGAGCATTTTTGGAACAAAAAATTTAATTGTTTCTAAAATGACCCTGTGGGGGGTGGGGTTCTAGTGGGGTTCTATGAGGAAAATCGTCTGCGCACATTGATAATCTTGAAAACACTTCCCTAACCATAAAACCGTGAAAGATTGAAAAAATCAAAAAATAATTTTTTTATAAGATTTCATGGCAAGGGAAGCGTTTATAAGATTTTTCTATCGCACAAACGATTTCTCTCATGTAAAACCCCCCCCCCCCCCATAAGGGTCATCATAGAAAAAAATTGAAAAAATTTGTTGGCAAAAAAATACTCGAACATTACAAAGTTACGGTTTTTTAGCCACATTGTAGATAAATAAATTTAGAAGAATATTCAAACGAAGATATAGATAAGCTGAAAGCAGTACCATCTCAAAACGTTAACCTTAACGATTGTCTTCTATCATGGTCAGAAGTAAATTTTTCAAAGTTTTTCAAATCTTTTTATAAGGTTCTTAGTATTGAATATGTAGGGGAACGGGGAAAAATTTTAAAGCAAAAACTGGACCGAATTAAAAATTTGAAAAACGAGTAATGCCATTAGACTCATCTCAACGAGTTGAGTAAATCGAGTACCATATTGTACACAGAGGCGACAGAAGCCCATGGCCGAGTGGTGAAGTGACAGATTTGCAGTTTATAGATCGGGTTCGAATCCCTGCTAAAGTTATCCGATCTTCTTGAAAATTTTATTATTTTTATAGGATCATCAACTTGTTCCTACTCATATTAAGAGTATTAGTATCATCAAACAAAAAGGAATTTTTGCACCCTTAACAACCAGTGGAAACATTTTAGTAAATGGCGTTTACACATCGTGTTACAGTGTATCGGAAAATTATTCTTTATTGAAAGGTGTTTCTCAGGTAAAATTTTTGTTTTTGTCAAATTTCCTTGACGATGGTACTTTAATTTAACCAATTTTTTTAGATTTTGCACAAATTTAATGATTTTCTTGATTACTTGTCGTGGAGCTCTGAAGAAAATTCGATGAAGAAAAGCGAGATTGATATTCCGTTTTCGACTCAAATATTGTATGAACTTTCTCGTATTTTAATACCTGATCAAAAGTTATTTTTTTAAATAAATTTATTCGCTTTTTAAAATTTAGTAACGCCGACAACTTGTTTTTCGTGACTAGTTGTTCTTAATTTTTGTTCTTTTCGACCCGTTGTTCCGACCTGTTTTGTTTTTCGACAAAAAATATTCTTAAAGAACCAGCCCAGTAAGTTACAATCATATGAAACAATGATATATTCGGACAGATCATGAAAATTTGAGCATTTTTTGTTTTTACGGCATCATCTGAATTCTTTTCCCCATCGAGATAAATTCTTTTGAAAATATGAATTCGTGTACATGTTATTGTTGTAATTTTTTGAGATAAAAATTTTTTAGAAAATCTTTAAAACTTTTTTAAAATTATCTCAAATGAATTCAGCGTATAATTCCCATTTGATGATGACTCATTTTTAAAAAAAAGAGTATTATTTATTTTTTTAAACCTATAAATAACATTTGGTATGAAGACATTACCTCGAAAAGAGATCAAAAATCAATACTGCACATGTTTTTAATGAGACGATGAGGCATAAGACGGATAAGTTAAAGTCTCTTTTATTATCTCTGATCTGTGTCTTAGGTGATCAACTTAAACGAGGAAGATGTTTTATTTATTGATTTTTACAATTTTTGTTATTTTGAATAGCCTAGAGGGAGTTTTGGCTAATGGTATGTTGAAATGTATATTTTTACCATTCTCCTTTCCCTCTCGTCTCATCCCTATCCCTTCCCATGGGTGTACTTTCCCTTTTCCATTCCCCTTTATCCTCCTCCCTCCTCCTCTTTACTCCACTTGAGTAAGGAACTCGGTAGCGGTGGTCAGAAAGGAGTGAGAAAAATTAGATCTTTTTCAAACATTTTCTATAAAATTTTTCTAGACCAACAATGCAATGCAGCCTTCATCCAAGAAAAATGCCAAAAATTTTTCAAATGCAACGGCTCCTGCTTGAAAAACGAAACAACCGGTGAAATTACCCATGTTTGTATCAATTGCCCTGCTTTTGAAGAATGCAAAAAAGACCCAGAAAAATGCCCAAATCCGCCAAAAAATGAATCCGAACAGACAAAGAAGCCGTACAAATCAAAAATTCAAATAAGCAGTATAAGCAATATTTTTGGTAAAGTATAAAAACGTCTTGTTTTATTGTTTTTAGGCTTTTTGAAAGCAGAAGGAGAAAAGAATAATTGTTCTATAAATGGGAATAAGCATAATTGTGGGTGGATTGGATGTTGTAGGTTATTTTTTGTGGCGGAGAAGGGATAAGGGACATAGGTCATCTGATGAGGTGTTAAATTACGAAAAAATGCTCCCCCTGACCAAAATTTCCTCCCCCTCTCCAAAAAATAGGTCAAAAATGAACTATTTTTCAATTTTCCCAGAAATTGACGACCAAAAAAGGTCATTTTTGACCAAAAATGTCCTATTTTTACCAAAAAAGGTTCAAAAAAATTTTTGGACCTTTTTTGTAAAAATAAAAAAGCACCCTCGAAAAAATGCCTCAATTTGACACCCCAGATGATCTATAACAAGAGGGGTTCTCTCTTGTCATTTTTGCCTCCTGGTCCTCGATTCGAACTTCCGAGAGGCTCTCTTCCTTACACAAATCATTTATATAAGAGGTATACAAAGGGTTAAATTTGCGACAAATTTGCAAAAAATTTTTGCCCTTTTTTATCAATTTTTATGTAAAATTTTCGATTTTTTGATAATCCCCTTTTTTGGCCTATTTTTACAAAAATCGTTTATATAAGAGGTACCCTCCCTTTTTAGGCCGCACAAGCGTGGAGATGGACTGTTTCCCAGGACTACAAAGTTGTTGCCGCTGTAACGAAGTAGACAATGAGAAAAGCTTTGGCCAACACCCCTGTAATGGATGCTGTCGATGGGGGCCTTTTGTAGATTGTAACTAAGGCAAATAAATTTTATTGAAATATTTAATCATAAATAAAATATAAAATAATGTACATGAGTATAGAGAGATCATTAAAAAAAATAATTGTATATTTTCAAAATTTTAATAAAAATATTATGATTTTTGCAAAAATTTGTTATAGGGTCTGTTCCTCTTGTACTTGTAGTTGTACTTGTATTTTCACTTGTACTTTACTTGTAATTGTACTTGTAAATTTTTACAAGTACACACACAAATCGTCATAACTTTAACAGGTTAACGTTTCAAGCCTCCATTCCTCCCCCTAGAACCCCTACCTACCCCCTAACTTTTCATGACGAACATTTTTCGCGTTGACGAGAAATTCTGGAAAAACTCTGGTTTTTCAGTATCCTTTGGTTTTTCAGTGTTATTCGAAAAATCGCCATAACTTTAACATGTTAACGTTTCAGGCCTCCATTCCTCCCCCTAGAACCCCACAAGTTCATACAACACGAAAAAACGCTTTCATCCATTAGGAAAATTCCAAAATTCAGCCCTGAACCGATATTCCCTGACTGAAAATTTCAAGGAGCATAAAAAATTCATGAAAAATGATAATATTTTTATGGGAAATCACGAAGATTGGGATGTAGTAAACAAGCCAAAAATACGTGCAAAAAGTGAAAGGAAAATGTTGAAGAAGATGTCCCACTTGCATCATCGAGTATAAAATTTGCTATTTTTTTCATAAATCTTTTATTTTTACGTGACACTTTTAAAAATCTAATAAACTTTTAATATCAAAAATTTTTGGTTCTGATTAAAGACGAATCATAAAAAAATGGAATAGTTAGAGCACGAAATTGGGGCCAACTATGGCTTAAAATCCGGTTTAAAAAAATCATAAGATTCCCCACAACCCAAAGCATACCAAAATGCCGAAAAGGTGCAGACAAGGGTCTTTTAAAAAAATTCTCCAATCGACTCAGTCCGCCAAGCGTTTCAAAACGAGTACCATATCATGGGGTTTTAGGGATTTGACCCATGGCCGATTGGCTAATGTGTGTCGTGGAGAGTCACAAATGCTTGTTGGACTGCCTAGTCTTGAACCTTCACTGTTGGTTTCTGTTTTCCGTTTGGGCATCGACGCTGAAAAAAAGGGTAGTGGCATGTGGCTTAATGATTTATGCTCTAAGAGTTAAAAATTCAATACTTTATGATGTTACATATCTAAAAAATTCTATTTTGCTTTTTTCCCAACATGAGGAAAGTATTTATATCCATTTTACGACATTAACCCGCAACTAACCCCTTTTAGTAAAGGGGGTTAACCCTTACTGATTAACCCCTTTTAGGAAGTCCCAAAAATACCTTCTTTTTTACCAAAACTTTTTCTTCTATAAATAGCATTGAAAAAAAGTGGAAAATTTTGTCACATGGCGGAACAATTTTTATGGATCTCATAAGGAGGAACTTATAATGTTGTTTTTGAGGAAATAATAGGTTATGCTAAAAATGTACATAATAGCACTGGGATGGAATTTCTATTATTAACATACATATTTATAGGCTGATGTATGATGTACTAAACAGGCCATTTATCTTTTCATTTAAATGCATACGGTCTTCGTTCACCTGAAAAAAAAACATTTCCCGGTCAAAAATAATTTATGCAGATTTTTTCCAAAATCACATTCAAAATTAGCGCCTATTCAAAAATCTCTCTTCTTCTCTTTTAAACAGAAAATATATATGCTGCACCCGATCTTGAATTTCGTCCGATTCAAAATCGGACACCCGATCGGGCGATTCAGAATCGGGCGCCTGATTCAGAATCGAGCGAAATTCAAGATTGGGCAACATATACAAGGAGGGGCAAAAAAGTACTTTTTATGATTTTTACATGAATTTGGGACCCGAAATTTTTAATACTAAAAATGACTTCTCTAGTGGTAATTTTATGTGGGGAAATTGAGCTCATTCCCAAAGCGCGAAAACGTTTTCCTGACCCTGATTCATGAAAAAATGAGTTTTTGGAGTGAAATTTGTCATTTTTCAATAAATTTGGAGGCAAGAAGACGTTTTCACGGCGGCATACCACTTCATCCATCAAGGACACTTCGTCCACTAAGGACAGTTCATCCACCAAAGACAGTTTATCCACTAGGTACTGTGTTGAAAGTGTCTGTTTAATATTTTTATGCAAGTTATTAGAACTGTCCTTAGTGGATGAATTGTCCTTGGTGGATGAAGTAGTATACCATCTCTTCGGGAATGCGCGAAATCTATTTCCCGCATAAAGTTACCCCTAGAGCATCCACCTTGACGTAACTAGAGGGGAGGGAGAGGTGCACCGAGGACCGGTATTCCCAGATGGCTGAAAAATTATCAATTAAAAATAGCGTTTTTCTAATTTTCGAAAAAATTGTCATTCAAAAATGACGTTTTTCAGAAAAGCGCCCCCTATGTCTGTAAACCAGATATGTCTTTGCTCTAGAGTCATTTTAGAAAAAATATTTTGGCTCCAAATTCATTAAAAAATCACACAGATTGCCCTTTTTGCTTTCTCATGTATTGTTGACTATATTCGCCAAACAATCTTTGACCATAAGATGTTATTCATTCAAGATGCGTAATTTTCTCATGTTTTCTTATTCACTAAAGGTTTAAACTATCCCAATTAACTTTTTATATTTAACAATTTAACTCATTAGGATAAATATTTGTTTTTGTGCCCTATTATTTTAATGATTCACGAGAAAAAAAGATTTTTGATGTTCATGAATCGGGAATTTTTTAAAATTAATTGTAGCTAACATTTCTCGTGCAATATAAAAATTATATCTATTCATGTCAAAGAAAAATATTGTGAAAAACTCAGAAAAAGTGTGAGAGTATTTATGTAAGCGTACATAGATCAAAATTGAAACTTTTTTCCAACTTCATACTAACTAAACATCCTAGACTAACAAGTAACACTATCAACTTTCTACCCTCAAAACTTATTCAAACCGTTATAAAAATGTTCTCCATACCAAGTTTTATGTCTAAAATAGCAGCATTCTATCCCCATGGGGACATCTAGAGGAACCCCGCATGACCCTTATAGTGAATTTTTAGTGATTTTCTTAGGAAAGTACCTTTTTTTAACTTGTGGCTCAAAAATAATGGTGGGAATCGATTTTTCACCTATGATTTACCCTAGAAAAGTATCGTTGTTTTTGAATTAAAGAAAAATGACTTCTCGGATTGGGATCCTAAAAAGCCTTTATAATGGTCATATAAGGAGTCATCTAGATATTACGTAATCAACTTTTTGATGATTTACCCCCCCCCCCAACATGATTACATAATAGCAGGATGACCCCTAAGGCATTTTCAAAAAGTTCTCACAGGAAAAAATTTCTGCGTTTTTTAATTGGAAGTCGGGTATGTGGAACATTTTTAGACCGGTTTGAAAAAATTTTCAGGGTAGCAAGTTGATAGTGTTCCTTGTAAGTAAGAACGCCAATTTTTACGAAGATTTTTAATGACGGTTTTAGTTCCTTTAAAAAACTATACTTCAAATAAGACTTCTTATTTTGGTGTTTTTCTTATTTTCAATGCATTTAAGTCTTACTCGTTAATCGCTTCTGAGCGCCTGGCAATTATAAACAAAAAATCACATTCCGGAAGCAAAAGATTAAACACCCATGGATTTTATTAACGTTTTTCTATATCACATTATCTTAGGTATTTAAGGGGTAGAGAAAGGAAGGGTGAAGATCAGGGCAGGACAAAGAGCAGGGCAGGGTAAAGAAGAAGATAGGGCGAAGAGCAGGATAGGATAAAGAGCAGGTTTATGCCTTTGATTATGTTCATTTTTAACAAAATATTATCTAATTTACAAAAAAGAGTGCAAAAAATATATTTCCTTTTCTGCCTGAATAATAAACTATGTATATTTTACGGCATTGATAGATTTACATAATTTTTGACAGTCTGTGAAAATTTACTAAACGTAAACAAAATTAAAACCATCCATGTGATGATCATGGTTAGTAGATCAAGTTCAATGACCGTTTAATGACGGTTTTTATTTTTGATGAAATTCACATAATAGTTTCATGAGTATGTTGTTTTCTTTTTTTAATATTTGCTTCCTTTTTATATTTTTGATTTCATGAGGAACACGATGGTGATAATGATTAAAAAAAATTTTTGTAAAAATTAAAAAATAGGGGATTACCAACTTAAAAATTGAAAAATTTGATTTTCAAAAAAGTTCTCCAAATCTGTTGATTTTTGGTACTCGGGGATTTTTGACTATGGGGAATGCGATGGTGATAATGATTTTTTTAAAATTTTTTGTAAAAATTAAAAATATAGGGGGTTACTCTCTATAACATTGGCGGCGATGAATCGACGTTTGATAGTCAGATTCTGCAACGACGATGCTTGCGACGCCGACTTCTGTAACATCGGGACGCGAAGCGTGCTCCAGGACTAGTTTTTTCTTTAAAATTTCAATTTTCTTTTGAAAAAATCTCGCAAATCCAATGGTCTGAGTAAAATGAGGTTCTTCCTCAAAACAATAAACAACTGTTCAAAACATGGCTTATAAATCACTTTGCTGAACCTAATTTTTGCTCTATAAATCACATAAGTCAGCTTTTAGGCAAAACAAAAGTTTACCCTTGTTTGCAATTTGTTTTTATTAAACTTTTTTTAAAACTTCCAGAAACTTCCAGTAAGGCATATTACGCGACATCCAGTTGGGTGGACGACATGTTGTTATCCAACCGGAAGCAGCTTATTTACAACAATTTTTTCTGCATCCTTGTGTAATATATTTTTTAAAATTTTGCTTAGATCTCGGGCGAACCTTTGTATTTGTTTCATACGTTAGGATAACCTAAAAAACATTTTTATGTTTATATTTTGCCAGTTAAACTCTTCGGGCTAGGTGAGAGAAAAAAATTTAAAAAATTTTATTTGAATCTTTTCAATTTTCCATATTTATGTTATGCTGTGGATCTCTTTTCAAAACAAAAAAGAGTTTACGTGTTTTTGAAAGAATCTTTTCTGGGTAATGAAAAATATATATCTAGTTTAACCGTCAAAGTGTTCAATTTAGAATGTTTATGCATTTTAAAGCGTGTTTCATTAATTTTTAACTACTCAAAAATCAGGAGCAGCTAAGGGCTAGGCAATTAAATAGTTGAAGCTAGTTCACTATTTGTGTCCCACATCATACATTTACAAGGAGGCCGGATAAAATTCTATCTGATACGTCATGGTTTTCCAAATCATAAATTAACAAGGAGGGGAGTATCGACCATTTTTTGCGTTATGGGTCGTCAATTTTTCAATTTGGCGACTTTTTTTGGCCGACGTCAACATACCATTATATTTTTTTTCGTGATTCTAATCGGTCTCATACGTAAAATCATGAAAAATTGATAGAGTGACTCTTAAAGGAATAATTTCTTGGCTCTAAACTTTAAGTTTCTTCCTTTTTGGGAGTTCTAGCGGACTCGCAATAGAGAGTACATAGTCTCCCAAGGTAATTTTGGCGACATTTTTGAAAATTTAAAAAAAATCATATTGGGGACCAAGGAGAATTTTTATCTCACGCTAGGGAGCCCATTTTTTGAGGGGAGGGTGCAAGGACATAACTAGAGGGGGGCACCGGGATCGATGTTCCCCATGCTGAAAAATTCTCAATTAAAAGGAAGGCCGTCCTCCCCCATCACTCATCCATCAAAAATTTTTTGACCACTCATCATTCAATCTGCCCGAAAATTCAAAATTGTTTGAAAAAATCATAAGGGGGACTCTTGTGTTTCAAAATTTTTGAGAAATAAATTTTTTGATTTGTCCACAAATGACTTTTTAAGCAATTTTTAAGCATTTTTAAACACATTTATCATTAAAAAATATCAAAAAATAATCTAAGAAATAAATTTTTTGAATGTCCCTCTCATGTTCTCACCCTCGTTGGTCATTTATCCACCATCCTTCATGGCTCTGTCCTCTCCCTATTGTGCATGTATGAATCGAGCATCGGGAACATTTTGCTTTTTTGCCATTTCAAAAAGATTGCCCTAACATCCTATTAGAGACATTATTGAAGGTTTTAGAGAAAAAAAAACCTTTCTATAAATTACTAAACGGGATGTTTAAATAGTTTTTTTTAATTTCAATGCTTAAAACGTCTGAAGGTCTTCTAATGGATTTTTTAAATAATTCGTTTCAATAAACAGATTTGACTCAGGAGTTCAAACGTTATCAATCCCTTCGTTTCAATACACAAACACGTTTAAAATTTTTATGCAACTTTGTATGTTAAATATCTCTTCAGGGTTATCGAATTGGAATTTACTTCCAAAGTAAAAAGTGGTTGCCCCAACATGAACTTTCTTTTCCACTTTTGAACAAAAATTCGGTTCAAAAGTGGACTGGTCCTTTAAATATGTTATTGGAAATTTATAATCTTTTATTGCATACTCTTTCTTGCACAAATGTTTTCCTTCTTGCACTTTTGAGACTTGATGTTGTTGCAAAAATTTATAAAATTAAATAATTGTAATTGTTATGTTTGTAAAGAAAATGTTAACAACTATATTCGCCTACGTATTATATCCCTTTTTAGAAAAGTTGTTCTATTTTAGTAAATTTTTGTTGAGTCGCTATACTTGTTTGGAATAATAATTTGCCAGCTTCATAAGTATATATATGTGGGTGTAAAAAATTATTTCCGACCATCTTCAAAATCCGACGTTTGGTGAATGCCCCGTTTCTGAATTATTTTAAAGTAATACTTCCAAAAGAGTGTCTCGTTCCTGAACTATTTTAAAGCAATACTGCCAAAAATGAATTCAATTGATTATTATAAATATTTTATGCAAGACGCATTTTGGGTTCTCATACAATTCTCTATTCTAGGAAATAAAATGAACGTTTACGCACTTTCCTATTCTTTAACCTTTTTCTTTTATCCCAGCTATTTTTTTTCATACTGACGGGAAAAACGCCTTTAAAATGTCTCAAACGCAAAATTTTAATTGGAATATTAATAATAGCATTTTTGAAAATATTTCCAAATATGAATATTTTTACTGTTAGGTTAGGAAAACTTTTAAAATTAGGCGTATTTTTTATTTTCTGCCGAGACATCCATTTTATGAAAAAGACTATAAGAAAAAATTCGTTATTTACTTCTGCTTCAATGGCCAAATAGTCCAAGGTGCGCGAATCATCTAGATTGACCCAGGTCTCAGGTTCGGGACCATATGGCGACGACTTATTTTTACATTTTACATCTATAATCGATAAAAAATTTTGTATATGAGTATTTTTATGCTAGGGTCAAGATGGGGATATTATTTTTCCATAAAAACTTTAAAGGACGAGTCCACTCGGAAAAAAGTTGCCATTTTTGTATATGTTACCGGCATTACTGAGACGCTGGCATCTCAGAGATGCAGTAATGCCGGTAACATATATAATGGGAAGCTCATGAAAAATTGAGTATTTTTTGTTTTTACAGTAAATTCTGAACCGCTAATGGCTTCGAAATAAATGCGTGTAAATTTGTGATTATTTATTATAACGAAAACATGAACGCGTACAAATTTTTATGCTTGCTTCATTTATGAGAATGTTGGGCAAAATTCGCATAAATGAAACAAGCATAAAACTTTATACGTGGTATGTTTTCGTTGTAATAAATAATCACAACTTTACACGCATTTATCTCGAAGCCGTTAGCAATTCAGAATTTACTGTAAAAATAAAAAATTTCAGTTACCGGAAATTAACAATTATATTTTTTCCGTTAATTACTATTAATTTCCGTTACCGGAAAATAACGGAAAAAATCCGTTCATTTCCATTACCGTTACCGGAAACCAGGGAGAAATTTTTTTTTTATTTTCGTGATCCACAACTCATGAATATTACGGTGGCATAAGTGAAAAAAATTTCATGTACATTTTGATTTCGTTACCGGCAATTTCTTTAACGGGAATTTCCGTTAACTGGAACGAACACTGCCTGCGGTGCAGAACAAATCACGCGCTGGCAGGAGCGTGATTTTTTTAATCAATTTTTGAAAAAATTGAAAAAAATCACCTTGATCCCCCTTTATGTTTTTTTTCAAAAATTTTCGAAAAAAACTGAAGGGGGACCAAGGTATTTTTTTCAAATCCCGCCCCGAAAATCGTTCCCGTCCCGGATCCCGAAAATCCAGCCATAGCCCATCCCGAAAAATTCCGTCCCGGCCAATAGGTCAATCCCGAACTCGGGATCGAACACTAGTTAAAAGCCTCGAACATCACATGAAAGGTTCATTTGTCAATATTACGTCCGTAATGTGATTTTCCTAATCAAATTTGTGTGTTTAGTAAGTTTTGAGCTAGACTCACGAGTTGCATTAATGAGCATGGAAGAACTAATTATTTATTCAAGTAGACATATTATTTTTTCATAAGATAAGATGTTTTCGTTAAAAAATGAGCTATTCGAGTTGTGTGTCATATTAATAAGCGATTTTTAGGGAATTTTTATGTATAGTTTTATTCTTTAAAATATACCACTTCCGTCTATGAAAAATATGCTAAAATATTCGGCCATCAATATTACTCTTTTAAATTTGAAAGGGAGTAGGTGAATGGGACATTTTGTGGGCTTTTAAATTTCTCCCTCATAATTTAGAAGTATCTCATTATTTATTTTTATATGATAAAAATTTATGTTTACGTATTCCACCTAAAAGTGTCGTTTGAGTTAAATATTAAATTGTTTCATAATTTGTTCGCTCTTTTAAGTTTCTCATTAAGGGACACTTTATAGAGTAAAGGTCTTGTATAGCCTAATTATTAGCTCAAAACTAAGCCTAGGAATAAGACAGATCCTAAACTAAACCAAATCTAAGCCTAACCTAGATTGAAGCCTAAATCTACACCATACCTAAATCTATGCCTAAATCCAAGCCTGAGTAGGCCTAATTATATAAGCCTAAGCCTACGCCTAACCTAAGCCTAATTCAAATCTAAGCCTAAGCTCTTTTCCAGACAAGCACTATCCATTAAAAATTTACCAAAATTATTTTTTATAAGCCTAAAAGATTGAAGTGTTATTATTTGTTTTAATTTTGTTAAATTTTTTGTAAAAAACAATGAGAACTATAGGGTCGTTTGTAAAATGACGGGCTTTTTAAACATGCACTAGAAAAGAAAGTTTATCATTTTTATCTGAAAATCATCTTTCTGTAGGTAATTTTATGCGGGGAATCGAATTACTCTCACGAAAATTTGGCAAAATCGACCGTTTTTAAGCGATTTTTCATTGACATCTGACCATTTTTAACCAAAATTTTCAATTTTCGGGTCATTTTTTGCTTAAAAATTCTTGTTTATTCTACAAAATTTTTTATCATCTATCGACGTATGGAAAAAACTAACGATTTTATACATTATAAATGCATTTATTGTTTTAACCAATTTTTTATCAACAAAATTTAACCTTTTTAACCCCGCAAAAAATCCGTCGGATCCCGCCCGCAAGCTTTTAAAAATCTCGCAACCTCGCCTCGCAAAAAGTTTTGGAAAAAACCCCGCCCCGCAACCCCGCCCGCAAGCCAACGCGCAGCCCTATTTTCGAAGCATGAAAATTTTGCCTGGTTCAGATGTTTCCGCTTTAATATATCACAATTTTCTCTGGTTCAGGGCCATGGAAGATTCTTCTATCCCATTTTTATTATGGATTCTTCTATCCTAATTTCAAGTTGATTTTTAAAGCGTATTCTTTTTCATCTTTTTTAATTTTTAAGCCAAAAAAATGTTTAGAAATGGAATCAAACCAGACCACCGATGAAGAAGGCCACTTATTTTCCGAACTTTCCTATATTCTAAGCGGTCCTGTAATCATCGTCGTCGTCATACTTGGCACACTATTTAACCTCTATACCATATTAATTTTAACTATGCAAATGATAAGAAGAAAAAGCATAAGCCACGATCTTATTTTGAGGTTCGATTCAAATTCTATCAATGTTAGAGAAGGGAGTGTGAGGAGTACGATTATCCCGATTACGAAAACTTATGGATATAAGGCAATAAAGAAGACAAGTCCAAGGATTTATATTTATTTCTTATGGTTGACTTGCTGTGATACTGCATTATTAATCTCATCTGTATTTATGTATTCAGTGCCTATGGTTTTTGATTGTTATAATGGGCCTTATGCAAAGTTTATACCCTTTTGGTAAGTGTCAAAAATGATAACTTCACATCTCATTTACTCAAACAAGAAAAAAAATATAAACTTGAAAATGTTCTCATCCGCAAAAATGAAGGGAGGGTCCTCGGAACTTGCGGACTCTCTCGAAGCGCGTGGGGAAGGGTGTACTCAAAATGAAGAGGGAAAGTCTTACATGGGGATATCTTGATTCTTTAAGCTTTTCTGCATGGGGTGTCCAGAATCTGGACTCCAGATATACACCCCAACTTCATGTATGCCCATAATAGGGTTGCCACATGCCATTTCATAAACCGGAGCAAAAATCGGTAAAAACTAGAGACATTTTTTAAAAACCGTAGAAAATTTCATGACTCTTTTGCTGTATAAGTTGAAATAACAAACTTTCCGTTTAATATTCATTTTTATAACATTAGAAAGAAAAGTTTAAAAACCGGAGAAAATTTGAAAAACCGGAGAACATGTCAAAAACCAGAGTAATTTCTCCGATTCCGGAGCGATGTGGCAACCCTAGCCCATAATCATACCCATATCCCTAACACTATTCCATCCCTACCCCCAATTCTACAACTAATATTATTTGTACTCCTGCCGCTAACCCTACCACTACAGAAGCGCTTCCAACCCCACTAAAAAGGAGTTGGAAGGGAAAGGGTAATGCAGGCCCGTAGGTATGGGGGATACTGGGGGCAAGATCTCTTAAATCTGAAATTTTTCATAAAAAATGTCCAAAATTTGCCATTTTTCAACAAAAAAGAGTCATCCTCTCCCCTCAACCTAAATGCTAGTTATTGCCCTAGGATAATACATAAATTTTCTAATATGCATTCCCTACTTGTAAAGTGGAATTGACATACGAACGATCAGAGAAATCGGATTTTAAATTTATGATTTTAGGTATATGATGTGCAACTTCACCTTCTCTGCCAGTGTCCTTCTAATGTTTGCCCTTATGTTCGAACGTTATCGAACCCTCTGCAGCCCCTTTACATCTGCCGTCATAGCTCTAAACACATCTTCACTTCGAATACATATCACTTTAGCATTAGTCACCATATTTGCCCTTTTATTCTCATTCCCTCGTATGTATGAATTCTATGTTGCATATGATGAGACTGATCATATCTACCTCATATATCGAACAGATCTCGTCTATTCTCCTATCTATGTAATCGGGTATAGAATTTTTGGTAGTCTACTTTTCTATTCAGCATGTCCTTATATATTAATTTTTATCATGTCTTTCAAAATTTGGAGCAAGATGTGTGCAGCTTCCCATGCTCGCGCTCAAATGAATGTCTTATCCTCTGTGCATGCAGAAAAAGTTACGTCCGAAAAAATTTTCTTAGCTATCACGATCAAGTTTTTAATATCAAGGTTCGCTTCAACTTCTTTTGATGTTGTGGAACATTCAGTTGGAGCTGAAGCGTTTATTGGATCTTCGCTAGCAATGTTTTGTGTCCATATAAACAATCTGATAGTTGTGATTTCAAGTGCTATGAATTTTTTCATTTTTTATTCTTTTTCTAGGTCGTTTCGAAAGGCTGTTTCGAACTTGTGTTTAATTATGTCTTTTTATAAAAATTTTGACTATTAACACGGGAATACTTCTTCAAAATTCCGAGATATTCTTTTATTTTGAGTTATGCTGAACGACATTTTAAAAAATTTTTGAACAAAAGTTGTCTAGCCATGGAATATACCAGATTTATTTTTGAGGAAAAATCAAGTTGACACAGGTGGGATTCGAACCCGAGACCATTAGACTCAATCCAGGAGCACTACCACTGAGCAACTTAACGTTAAAACTTGGATTTTTAATTTTGCCTATAATTTTTTCAAAAATTTTTTTAAAAGTTGTTCGTATAACTCAAAATAATAGAATATTCCGGAATTTTGAAGAAGTATTCCCGTATTAAATATTGTAATATATTTTTTTGTATAATAAATGTTTTCAACATACGGCGGAAGAATAATTTTTAAAAATCTATTTTTCCTCATCACAGGGTGACAATTAATTATGGAATACCTTTATGAAGATAGTTTTTATGCTATGAAATTCGGTTTTTGACGAAATCCCATTCTCTAAATCAGTGTCAGGGAAGCATTTTTATCGGCTCGGCAATCACACATTCGATTCACCGCCGAGAAAACCGTTGGAGGAAGTCATTTTCACAAAGATTCTACACAACGCTCAAAAGCAAAAACCTTGCTATACCCAATACAAATCTATATTTGCATAAGATTATATCCAAAAATATTAAAATCCGATGTTGGATTATGTTGACTTCAGTGATATTGATTTTTACAGGGTGTTCATTTAATAACCGCCGATTTTAAAAATTCATACTTCGGTGAAGACTAAAAGTTTTTCATGGGGTCTTTTTATTTATTAGGGCATCGTAGAAAGTTTTTGTGCCGAAAAGAAAAAATAAAAAATTTTACAAAAATTTTATTGTTTTATTATAAACGTTAAGCCAGTTTTTTAGGTTTACAAATAAGTCGCGAGCGCTAGCTTTAAAGATCAAATATCGGTTATTTTAAATCCGTTTGGGCTGATTTTTATTTCTTTAATTCCTAAGATCATGGCGAACAACTTTATAGAACATCATTTTTTATGGAAAATTTTCTGTTATGGAGAAAATCCTTAAGAAAATAGTGGTACTTTTGCTTGAAGTTTTTTCGCATTAAGACCAAATCTCGGTCATTTTAAATTCGTTTGAGCTGAGTGATATCTTAATGGATTCCTGTGATCACGGTGAACAACTACATAGAACGTCACTTTTTATGAAAAAATTTCATTGTTGAAGAAACATCTAATCGGCGGATATTAAATGAACACCCTGTATAAGAAGGGTATTAAATGATCTAATGTTGTTTATTACTTTCATGCTATAAAATGTCAAGTCATTAGATAAATTAAATTTGTCAATACTCTGTATCTGCACGACTTGTTTATTGTAAACCTTTTAGTTTTGTTATATAATATTTTTTAAATTAATAACTAAAGGCTTTAGTGACTAAGCAGACAAAACTCCTTTGTGCCCCGTATATTATTTTAAAATTTTTTTAAAGTAAATACGTATTCTTTCCCTGAATCAGGATCAAGGAAGCATTTTCAAGGTTCGGGAATGCGCGCAATCGATTTCTCTCATAAAATTACCCCTAAAGGGTCACTTGTCGGGAAAAAATAAGGGGAACCAAAGTGACTTTTGAAAATTTTTAATCGAAAAAAATCATAACATAAAAGTTCTCCCTTATGTTTTTCCCCAAAAATTTGGAAAATTGTCGGAAAAAAACATAAGGCTAAAGTAAATTTTTGAAAATTTCCGGGTAGGGCCCCCCAAAACTTCGGAGCTCGTACGACCCTGATCACACTTACCCTCATTTGAAACATCACTAGCACCCTGTATAAAGCTCGAAATTTTTTGTAAATTGCTTATTTAAACTGAAAACGACAATTTTGTTGAAAAACTGAAAATTTTTATCTTTCTAGTTTTGCAGACGAGATCTAAGCTAGCGAGTATGTCTCGTGTGTAAGCCTATTTTTTGTCAACACGCGGCGCACGATCTTCTCCAAATTGTATGGAGTTAGGGAGGTTTGTAAACGTGATGTTATATTATATTTTAAGAATTAGAGGCTTATATCTCGAGTTTTATTTCTTCTTAAATTCTATGACATTGAATATCCTTTGACGTTTACCATAAAGATTTAAAACTTAAGCAGGATGTCTTAACATTCTAAGACCGTTTCAAATTCATTGATTTTTCCTAAGAAACTTTTAACTAATCTAGATGAGTGTGAGAATTCACCTACACACAAGGTGTAATGTCTAAGCCGTTTAAAATGAGTAATGTCTGGAGATAAAATATTGGATTTTCTATTAAATAAATTGTATTTTTTTAATTATTTTTCTTTATCCTACTACTATAAACGTGTAATGCCAGAAATTTTTTAAA
>JAQGBS010000770.1:0-19064 GCA_034698545.1 Acrobeloides obliquus
TTTTTTCACCATCGTGTTAAGCATGTTCGAAAACGGTAAAATGTATATTTGTAACGCACCGCCATGCTATTGTTAAGACTAAACCTAAGCCTTAAATCTAAGCCTTAAGCGTAAGCCTAAACCTTAAACCTAAGCCTTAAGACTAAACCTTAAACCTAAGCCTAGGCCTTAAGCCTAAACCTTAAACCTACGCCTTAAGACTAAGCCTAGGCTTAAGGCGTACGCCAACGCCGGTGTGCACCAACATCTTACAGTGTTTTTTGCACCGGCGCGTCAACGGCTTACTTGTTGCTTACAGTGTTTTTTCGCGCGCCAACGCTTTATGAGCACCCTTAATAAACTCAATAATTAAAAATAATAAATTAAATTACCGAAAATTTATATTCCCAGTCGAAAAAGGCGAACTTTTTAATTCAACATTCTCAATAAAAGAACAATTTATTTTAGAGAATATCTTTGTTTGATAGTAAGAATCACGTTCATCTGAATAAATAAATAAAATCCAAATTAGAACTATAAACAGGGCTATAGTTAATATGAAAATAAATTTTTTTAACGAAGTGTTAACTTCCATTAAAAATCTATAAATTGCTTATATTAATAAACTAGGGCCGAACGCCTACCGGCGCTTATAGTTAAGAGTTTATTTGGTTCATACGGTTCGCTGTATTTTTTAAAGACCCCCTAAAATACAGGTCAAAATTTTTAGGGGATAAAAAATGGTTGTTATTGATAATGATTGAAGTGTGACTTTATTTCTACCCGAGAAAAATGTTGACCCATATACCTTAAAGGGGCGCAACATTTATAGTTTATTCTCGAAAAATCGAAAAAAATTTCCGATTTTCTTCTAAAAATCGACTTTTTAGGGTAATTCCTAGGCGAAAAATCGATTACGTGCATTTTCGAAGCGTGAAAAATTAAGCTTGACCCTGAAAATGAGGATAAAACTGCGTTTCGACGCAAAAATTTTTTCTGGTATTGAATTAGACCTATATGCGCGCAATCGATTTTTCGCCTAGAAATTAGTCTAAAAAGTTGGTTTTTAGGAAAAAAATTGGAAAAGAAATTTTCGCGTTGAAACGCAGCTTGATTCAAACTAAAATCGATGACGGTGTTGATCTGATTATTGACAGAATTGAAAACTTTTTGGTTTTTGACAGGGAAGAAGAAACTGACGACGATATGATAGAATAGATGTTTATGCTCTGTAAAATGTTTTTGTCGACCTTTATTGGAATGAATTATTATTTTGAATATTTGAATACATTATCTAAAAACAAATCATAACAATCGGCTCCGTTCGAACGAGGAAATAAAATATTGGAACAATGGTCTAATTCAATATCAGAAAATCGGAAAAAAAATTTTCGCGTCGAAATGCAGTTTTACCCTGATTTTCAGGGTCAAGCTTACTTTTTCACGCTTCGAAAATGCGCGCAATCGATTTTTCGCCTAGAAATTACCCTAAATAGTCGGTTTTTAGAAGAAAATCGGAAATTATATCCCTTAGAAGGCGGATACATATCATTTTTCAGGGAATTTGAAATTGGGCAAAAGTTTTCGAACCCGACCGGCACTCGAACCCGGACCAGACTCCTGGTTACCGTCCAAGTGCACTACCATTGTGCTACCAAGACCTCCTTTTGCCCAATTTCAAATCCCCTGGATTTCCACGTCTCGGCGTGTTAATCCGATCTCCAAAAATTCTTAAAAATGAGAGCTATCATGTTTCAATCAGGGTGTACAACTTTTAATCTCACGATAACGCTTTTGACGGTTCAAATTTTATCTAAGGATACAATTTTTAGGATTTCGGCAAAAATTCTGATCTGACAAAGATTTTGCTCCTCAGAACAAGACCTAGGGATCGACCCAAAGCTTTCAGATTCAATCACCTGTAGCCCCGGAAATATATCCTAAAAAGTAGACTGGTCTTTTAAGGGCGCCTGGTTACGGCTATTTGAGTGTTTTAACTTGAATTTTGAGTAGTTTGGGTATATCTCGGTCATTTTTAAAAGACCGGTCTAAACACAAGAAAGACATTTGATAAACGATAGGTCAACAAAACCACGCCTACATAGCTGAAGAGGGCAAAATGACGCTATTGTTTACTGGATAATTTGAATATGTAACGGACCATTATTGTGGGTTTAGCATTATTTTCTTTTTTATAAGTTCATCCTTTTTTGCAACTTCTGATTTTATAATTTTTTTATTGTTCACAATGATGACTCGAGCCGATGCTCATGACAAAAAGTAACGTATTACTGAATATACACGTCGAATGCGAGCGGAAATGATATTATGGACCATAGATTGGCAAGATGGAGAAGGGACCCTCGATGAGGTTCTTCCCCCTCCCCCCCCCCAATTTGGGGCTTATGAGTGAGTGGGTCAGGGGAGACGCATATAATGGTTGGCGTTGCAACGCCAACTATCTATAAAATAAATGTTGTTTTCAAATTATTTGGTAAAAAACCCACAAAGAAGGTGAATATTAAAACTCGTGTTTTTCGCATAAAATTATCCCTAGGCAAAAAAAATTTTTTTGGACGATGCAAAAATACTTGGCTCCGAGTGAGATAGAACCCGGGGCTTCAAACTCGAAGTCTATGATGCTATCAACTAGGCTATGATTCAGGCGCTTTTTAGAAACTCCAAAGCAGACTTTAATGCGCGCATTCGATTTCTCGCATAGCAAAACCCCTATAAGGATCATTTTGTAAAGTTTTGTGCCAAAAAGAAGACAAATAAAGGGTGCTTCAGTTCATTTGCCCTACCCTGTACAACCAAAATAATCATAATGCATTTTCAAGGTCTAAGAGTGTTATTCATTGATTGATAAGCACCGAGAATTATTGATACTTCCGGCATCTTCAATTACTACTTTCGGTCTTTTTTCAATTTCATTGACACTGTTACAATTTTATTTGTATAAAAGTAGATGGCCTTTTCAGACCACTTCAATTTTTTGCTGCTACACTTATTGTGTACAAATTTTTCAATACGATGCACTCACGTTTCATTAAAGGACCAGTCCAATAGGAAACAAAGTTGCCATTTTATGTAGATATTCGGCAAGTTCATGAAAAATGGAGCATTTTTTGTTTTTACAGACTGTTCTGAATCGTTGTAGTTATCGAGAGAATTGCGTTTGAAATTTGTTACAAGCTCTTCGTTGTAATACACAAACTTTTTTGAATTCTTTCGGAAAAATCGATTTTTTAAATTTTCATAAAATGAAAATGTTTTTGTGAAAAATCGAATTTTGGTTGAAAAATCGAATTTTTGCTTAAAAATCGAATTTTGGTAAAAAAAATTGAATTTTCCTAACAAATCGAATTTTGCTCGAAAAATTGAATTTTTTGTGAAAAATCCAATTTTTAAATTTGTATAAAATGAACATCGTAGCAATTTTTTATAGCTAAATAAGGCGAACAAAATGACACCAAAATTATCCAGTTTGAACATTGTTTTGGGTTATTGAAGCGAAAACATGAATCAAAATTTTCGTTTCAATAACCCAAAACAATGCTCAAATTGGATAATTTTGGTGTAATGTTGTTCGTCTCATTTAGCTATAACAAAACTGCTACAATGTTCATTTTATGAAAATTTTAAAAATCGATTTAAAAATTTTTAAAAATTTATGTATTACAACGAAAACATGTACACACACAAATTCAAAATTTCAAACTCAATTACCTCGAAAAATACAACGATTCAGAACATGCCGTAAAAACAAAAAATGCTCCATTTTCATGAACTTTTCGAATATACACAAAAAAGATAACTTTTTCCTACTGGACTGGTCCTTTAAACTTGTTTTCACGTTTTAAAAATAGTTTCAATAGAAATTTTTAGGTCAAAAAGTGTTATGTGCTTATAAACACATAATTGTGAAAAAAAGTAGTTCCTACCAGATTTCAAGAAGACTTTATATTGAAATCGATTTTCTTCAATGATTAACCCATAGTGTCTAACTACATCAAACTCTATGATTTTTAAGCGACAATTGTATATCATCGTAACTCAACAAAAAACGAAATCTACTGAGTCTTGCTTTTTTTAGATCGAATGCAACTTCCAAATTGAGGTAGTTTCCTGGGGATGGACTTTGAGAAGGTCACAAAGAGGGGTAAAAAAAGGCTAATTAGTGACTTGGTTGTAGGCGGGGGTGGAAGAAGGGGCTCCCCATTTGCCCATGTATGAAATAAGGCATAATTTTTTTCTCATATTTTTTCTCACGTTGCGATGCCGTCATGAAGCTGTCGTGACGTCGCGACGCCGTCATAATGTCGCACCGCCTATTACGACGGCGTCGCGGCTTCATGACAGCATCGAAAAGTCACGATATCGTCGCGACATCATTACGGCGTCGCGATGTCACGACAGCGTCATGATGGCATCAAGACGTCACGAAGGCGTCACGACATTATAACAGCGTCATGGCGGTATCACGACGGCACCATGACGGCATCGCGATATCATGACAGTGTCGTGACGTCATGACGGCATCGTGACGTGAGAAAACAAAGTATTGTATGAGAGAAAATGGAATCCTATGAAATAAATGTCGAACCAATAAAAAACAAACCCAGTAAATCTCTTTTCTTCTTTAGTAACTAAAGAACTATAATTCCTACGATCCGATGCGCTACCGACTACGCCACCAAGATCTCCTCTTTTTTGGAATTTTTTCCATGCCCATATCCATGCTTCAAGAGTTAAAATATGGCTTCTTTCAATCAATTAATTGATGGGAAGATTGCAAATGCTAATTTTTCATGCCGCGATATTTTTCTCATAGCTCAAAAAATCGAAAAAAACTGGCAAAAATATCAACCAGATGATGTAATTCAAGTAAATTATGCAGTTTTTAAAAATGAAAAATAGATAATTTTAAGATTTCGTTGGATGATTTAGGCAAAGGAAAAGGTTTTATGGCCAGTGTTCTCAGACTACAATTTTCTATGAAAGATGATACGATTTTGAGTGTAGTGTTAAAACTTGCAGTGAAAAGTGGTACACCGAGCGAAGAAACTATAGAAAATACGATCTTAGATGGATCTTCAAACACGACTGTCCAACCGGTAATTATAATTATTGGTGTTGTAACACCCAAAAACATCCATGGGTGTTAGCACTCATCAGCACCAAGCCTCCATGGGTGCTAGTATTCAGCACTCAAAAGCACCCATGAGTGCTAGCACCCAACTTTTTGGACCTTGGTTATACCATAATTTTCGAGCTTTTGCTAGTTGAACGGAATCTTTACAAAAATTACTCCTATGGGGGTTTTTCTATGCGAGGAATCGATTGCCGAATTGTGAAAATGCTTCTCTGACCCTGATTCAGGGAAAGGGGTGGGTGTATTGAAGTAAAAATGAACCAACATTCGGATTTCCGTCGAAAAAACGGTTATTTAGGGGTTTTTCTAGGCGGGAAATCGTTTGTGCGCATTTCCAATGCATTGAAAATTAAAGCAATCAAACATTGACGTAAATTTTTGTTGACGCAATCGAGAATTGACGCAAATGTCTAATAACGCAAATTTCTGTTGACGCAATCGAAAAGTAAAGCAATCAAACATTGACGTAAATGTCGGATGACGCAAATGTCTATTGACGCAATCGAGAATTGACGCAATCAAAAATTGACGCAAATGTCTGTTGACGCAATCAAAAATTGACGCAATCGAGAATTGACGCAATTAAACATTGACGTAAATGTCGGATGACGCAAATTTCTGTTGACGCAATCGATAATTGACGCAATCAAAAATTGCCGCAAATGTTTGTTGACGCAATCGAGAATTGACGCAAATGTCTAATAACGCAAATTTCTGTTGACGCAATCGAAAATTAAAGCAAACAAACATTGACGTAAATGTCGGATGACGCAAATGTCTATTGACGCAATCGAGAATTGACGCAATCAAAAATTGACGTAGTAAAGAAATCTTTTCGACTATAGTTAAGAGGCAACTCACTTGTCTGAAACTCTCTTACCTCACTATTACCATAACTATTCTAGATCTTATATTTTAGATTACTACCAAAGAAATATGGAAGTTTCATAATCGGGAATGTCAATTTTATCAACTTTCGCAAGGAAACAAATGCTTCGAACTATCAATTCCAAAAATTTATTTAACCAATAGTGTAACGGATGCTTCGCTTTTTTCAAACGGAATAATTATCATGGAAGATCTGTCTATTGTAGGGGATGTTAAGCATATTGTGGAAACTTTAAATGCCAATCAACTTCAAAATATCATGGTTGATCTAGCTAAATTTCATGCTTCGGTGCTAGATTATGAAACAAGAAATATAGGTTTCCTCAAACAGTTTCCTTATGACAATGACGGGGTGAAACAATTCGTTAATTGCGTTTCTGGTTTAGTTTGGAAGCTTGTCGAAATAGAACCTAGTAAATTTTTTGAACTTGTTTTTATTTATGAAACTTCTTGTTCCGGATCTTGTGTTAGGTCCGGATTAGGAGGGAGGTCGATTTTAAGAAGTTTTAACAATTTTTTTCAAAATTTTTGAACAATTTTCAAAACATAAGGGGACCCTTACGTTGGATTTCTTCAAACAACTTGTTTGGTCTGAAAATAATGCCACCATCGTGTTCGGCACTCTTAAAAGGCTCTAAACGACAGAAAGTCATATTTTTGAATTTGACCCTGATTCAGTGTTTTCGTGTCAATAAAGAATTTTCAAAAAATTTTAATCGAAACTATGGGTTGATGGATGTCGTTTCGAGCTTTCCAATGGTGCTGAACACGATGATAATATTCATTTTTTGCCGAACAATTTCTATATAGGAAAACCAGCGCCGGAATTGCTAAAATAGTCGAGATACGACGCTTCTTTGAAAAAAAGCCTTACAAATTGAAAAAAACTGAATTTTTAAATTTTTTAGGCGGTAACCAAATTTTTTTCGCGCTCAGTCGCACTTTATAATATATAAACTTAGATTTGCACGAAATGATCACTATCTTATGGCCCTATATTTCTAATCCAGAAGTGTTTATTGAAAATGTTTCTAAAAAATATGGTTATATAAGTGTTTCGTAAAAAACTTAATTATCAGAGTTTAGGGTTGCCCACAGTTTTGGCTCATGGAGATTTATGGTCGAATAATATTTTATTCAAAAAACACGAAGATGGCTCTATATCTGACGATGTTTTAGGATATGTTGATTTTCAAATTTGTTCGGCAGGTAAAATTCAAGTAGTGCTCGGTGAACAAAGAGTGAGAGAGACATGCCTTCGAGCAGGCCTGAGAGCACCGCAAATGATGAGTGAAGTTATAAAAGAGCAGAATGCAATCGCAGAAGCTGAGAGTAGGGCTCAGATTCCGTTCCGGACTGAATTTGACCGAGTTTTTGGGGAAACACACCCTCAGGAAGGCAGGGGTACGAAAAAGCAGGGGTACCCTCAATTTCAAAGTGTCGCAAAAAATTTATTTACGGGAGTTTATCTTCCAAAATCTAATCGATTATGCGCATACTATTCCTCTAACAATTACTTTTTAAATTAGGCTAAAAGAGTTTAAGGGTCCTGAGAAAAACTGTTTTGAGTGAGCGGGCAGGGGTCACAAAGCCTGTGCTCCTACCACATTACGCATCTTCAACAATAGATCAACTTTTTAGCCCATCCAACCCATGATATCGCTAGACTAATGGCACTATCGGTAGATGCAGAGATTCGAAGATCTGAAGAACTAAATTTGTTAAAACTTTATTACAAAACATTCAACGACGAAATGCAAAAATACAACAAGAGTGTTATGTATGGTTTTGATAAGGTAAAATTCTCGACGCATAATTTTTTCATAAATTCGATTTTTTTAGCTGTACAACTGTTATAAAGAAACGTTCGCTGTTCAATCGCTTCATTATCTTTTTGCAACTGGAATTTGGATATCATCCATGAGTGATCAAAACAAATTTCCCATTTTGTTGAATCGAGCAAAATCAAATTTAGAAGATGCGATGGAAATTTTTAAAAATTACGATAAATAAAAAGTTGATACTTCGACGGTGAGACACTTGCGGATGGGGCATTTGCGGACAAACTTTTGCGGACGGGACATTTGTGGACGGACTTTTGCGGACGGAACATTTGTGGACGGACTTTTGCGAACGGAAATTTTGCGAAAGCCGATAATTTTTTTAAATTTTTTCGAAAAATTCAAATTTTTCAAACGTTTCGTCCGCAAATGTCCGTCCGCAAAAGTCCGTCCGCAAATGTCCATCCGCAAATATCTCACCGCCGATACTTCTGCGTTTTGTTTTATGACAACGAATGGTTTCGCAAATACCGTCCCCAGATTTAAAAAATTTTTTATTCCATATTGCTATGTATCGTCGATAAACTACACCTACTAGCGATAGCGCTACCGCCAACTGGCGAAAGCGCTACACTAACAGGCGATAAAAGCGATAGTCGTTCCGACCAAAGGCGATAGCACTACTACCCCATTATTTCCCTATAAAAAGCCGTTGCCAAATCATTCAACGTTTCCTGACCCCGAAGGGGGACTTACTTGAACCTGGTTCAGGAACCAGGGGACTTTTATATTTTAACTTTTATTTAACTTATATTTATCGGAAATTTTATAATTTTAGAAATTGTACTTTTTTGAAACTAAAAATAAAGATATTTTTCGGACTTCTTTTCACAACCCAGAGGTAGCGCCATTTCAGCGTACTAATCTTCTTTAGATCATCATACAACGGTAAAATATTTAATACACAGTCTCTGTAACAAAACCAAACCCGGGCTAAATTGTTGCGGTGAGCTAAAACATATTCAAACTTCAGGGCCATCCCGTATCTCCTCGAAGAGATAGGCCAGCACGAATGTAAAAAACCGGGTTTTTGGAGGGCACCTTGGGTGCTCTCCAACACTTTTAAAATAAAATAGACGTCCCGAAACACCAAGTTTTCCATTTTAGTAAAATTTGGATTAGCCGTTCGCTCCCCCACATCTGTATAATTACCGTAATGCAAAAGCGATCCAAGAAAAATAAGGGGTACCCCGGAAAAAATTATTTCCTGAGGCTCAGACCCTCATCGAGGTGTCATTTCCGCCTAACTTTTCGAGCTTAATACACCCCGCAATCCTCCCACTATTTGGAATTAAAGGTAAAAAGTTAGTCTGTACAAACAAACATTACTCGTTTAAGTTGTAGGATTATATAGTCGATCGTGTTGATGCGTGTAACTTTTGTTTTAATTTGAATAAAGTTTATTTTAATTCGATATGACAAAAATGTTAAATAGGGGTCCAGATATAGGTTATTCTCCGATAAAAAATTTTTTCTCGATATGACCTATATAGGGGTAATTAGATGCGAAGAATCGACTGTGCGCATTCCCGATGCTTAAAAATACTTCTCGATCCTGATTCAGGGAAATGAAGTTTTTGTATTGAAACGAAAATCAAAAAATTTTGGGTTTCTTCATTCAAAATCATCTTTCTGTGGGTAATTTTATGCGGGAAATCAATTGCGCGCATTTCTGGAATTTGAAAATGCTTCCCTGATGCTGATTCAGGGAAATAAAAGTGTGTATTGAAACGAAAATATGAAAATTTTGGATTTTTCTTCTAAAATCATCGTTCTAAGAGTTATTTTATGCGAGAAATCGATTCAACGCATCCCCGAAGCGTCAAAATGCATCCTTGATCATCGTCTTTGAAAAATTATTTTTCTATCACAACGCTTCGGGGGTGCGCTGAATCGATTTCTCGCATAAAATAACCCTTAGAATGATTTTAAAAGAAAAAAACCAAAATTTTCATATTTTCGCTTCAATACACACTCTTATTTTCCTGAATCAGGGTCAGGGAAGCATTTTCAAGCTTCGGAAATGCGCGCAATCGATTTCTCGCATCAAATTACCCCTATATAGGTCATATCGAGAAAAAAATTTTTTGTCGGAGAATGACCTATTATCTGGACCTCCCATGTGATCATTAATTAGACACAAATATAGAGATGTTACATAGTTTCTTTAACCATCCCATTCATTAATATTAAACCCCTTCATTAATACTAAAACTTTTTTTAAATTTTTCTTTTTTTCATCAACGATGAACTTTATAATCAATCTTTATTAGGTTGAACTTTTAACATATAAATCTTACGCGAAAGCTATCGGACACAATAGTTCTGGATTGGCACAACGCAACGACTTGTATGTCCTAAAATTGTATCCATAGTTATTATAATTGTAATAATTCGGATAATAATTGTAATAATAATTTCCATAGTTCCTGTTATAGTTATGATAATAGCCTTGATTATAACCTCCGTTGTTAGAATAATAATTTGGACTATAGTTGTTATAATAGCCTTGATTATAACCTCCGTTGTTAAAATAATAATTTGGACTATATTGGTTATAATAGGTGTTTGAATAGTATTGCGATTTTACTAATATGATTAGATAGAAAAATATAATAAAGACCATAAGGTTCATGATTGAAAAGTCGATAACACAACTTTTTATCGCAAAAACTAGAGTGTTAAGAAAACGAATGAAGACTAGTAAATGAAATAAACAACTTTCAAGGACATGCACTAATTTTGGTCGTATCAAGGGCATTTTAGTGAAATTTTCGTAGATTTTTGCTCCTTAACACTCGGAGGACCGATCAAGACCTTGGTGTATATGACTATTTCCAGCTATGCTGATTACGAACATGCTAAAATAAAAAAATTTTACTCCACAAAATTTTGAGCTATTGGCCTTTGAATCTTGTGCCATGTTTTGCAGCTACTTTCTTCTTACAGATCCTTGCTCCTGGCAGCATCTACTTCCTTGCAGTCCCTTACTCTTGGTAGCTACTTCCTCCTTGCAGTTCAATCCTTCTTGCAGCTCCTTGCAATTCTTTATCTACAGCTACTTCCTCTCTGCAGCTCCATTTTCTTATCTGTTCCTTCTTTGTCGTTACTTCCTCCTTGCATTTTTTTGCTGTAGGTCCTTTCTCCTGGCAGTTACTTCCCTTCAGCTCCTTCCTCCTTTCAGTTCCTGGCTGCGGCTTCCTTCTCAAGGCAGTCCCTTCTTCCGGGCAATTCCTTCCTCGCTGCAGTTCCTTCTCTGTGCTCCTTTTTCTGGAAGTTCCTTCCCTGTAGTTCCTTCTTTCCTGAGCTGCTTTCTCCTGGCAGTTTCTGCTCTGCAGCTGCTTCCTTACTGCAGCTCCTTTCTCCTGGCAGTTCCTTTCATACAGCTCCTTCGAATCTGGACTCAGAATCCGAATTCAGAATTCAGATTCTGAATCCGAATCCAGAATCGGAATCCGGATTCAAAATCCAAATCCAGAATATTGGTGCCAAAAAATAGGACCCCTCGAAAAATCAGTTCATTCATTATCCCTTATGATTTTCCGGATTTTTGAGAAAAATTTTCAAAAACAAAACTTAGGGGGACCCTTATGATTTTTCCGCCTCCACGAAATTTTGATCTCGCTACGGCCCTAATCACGCTCATGACCTTTTTTTTATTTTGTAGTTCGAAACAAATTGGTTTTATTAATTTTATTTAAGAGATTTTACATAATGATACAAAATAGTTATAAAAATTCAAAATATTTTTAGTAGAACCATAGCCATAGCTTTATTTTATTCTCTTGAGATCAATTCGACATGGGTAGGAATTTCATGGTTTTGTCGGCTTTGCACCTTTTTTAGAAGCTGGACTAGATTTCTTATCGGCTTCTGGTTTCGGAGCTTCGGCAGGTGCGGCTCCTTTAACATCTTTTTTTTGGGCATCTTTAGAACCTTTAGCATCCGGTTTACGAGGCATGGTAAATTTAGTTTTTGAAGAAAAGAATATAGTCTAAACAAATTGGGATCTATATTGAAAATAGAAAAAAATCGCGTTTTTTTATTGAAAATATATAATATACCTCCCCCTCACACCTCCTCCCCTCCATCAACCAGACCCCTTTGCTAAAAAAATTGAATTTTACACAAAAATGGGTAAACTTGAGCGTAAGACCCCAGGCCTCATCCAGTAGTCGGAAAGATTGGCACCATCTACTATCCTGTCCATTTAGTAGCCTCTAATAAAAAACATAAACATAAGAAAATTTTTAAAAAATCGATCACGATGCCTCAATAATTCTAGTAACAACAATCGAATAAACAGAAAATATCGCCCTTAAGAAGAAAACTAACACACCACACAGCAAAATATCCGGATTTATACTCTAAATGTGTGCATTTTTTTCAAAAATGTATGAAGGGCCAAGCAAGCGAGAATAGAGTTCACTCATACCCTGGACACGAGTGGACGTTTGAGGACATACGTGTTTATATCAAAAAAACGAGCGGTTGGCAAGTGAAAATAATTACACAAATCATGTGTTTGGAAAGAAGAAGAAGCAAATTGTGATAAATAAAAACTGGACTAGAAAAATACACACACAAAAAAGTTTCAATGCACTATTTTGTTCTTATTTTTTTTATTTTTCAACTTTGTGTCTTTCGACACTCCAAGATACTGAAAAATGGTAGGGTTATCTAAACATTCTCCTGGTAGTTCTTTCCCTGCAGCTCCTTCCTCACTACAGATCCTTTCTACTAGCAGTTCGTTCAGCCGCGCAGCTTCTTCCTTCTTGCATTTTTTTGCTGCAGCTTCTTTCTCCTGACAGTCACTTCTCTAAAAATTGTCATTTTTGAACTACTGTTTAGATAACCCTCCCATTTTTTTCAGTATCTTGGAGTGTCGAAAGACACGAAGTTGAAAAATAAGAACAAAATATTGCATTGAAACTTTTTTATCTGTGTATTTTTCTAGTCCAGTTTTTATTTATCACAATTTGCTTCTTCTTCTTTCCAAACACATGATTTGTGTAATTATTTTCACTTGCCAACCGCTCGTTTTTTTGATATAAACACGTATGTCCTCAAACGTCCACTCGTGTCCAGGGTATGAGTGAACTCTATTCTCGCTTGCTTGGCCCTTCATACATTTTTGAAAAAAATGCACACATTTAGAGTATAAATCCGGATATTTTGCTGTGTGGTGTGTTAGTTTTCTTCTTAAGGGTGATATTTTCCGTTTATTCGATTGTTGTTACTAGAATTATTGAGGCATCGTGATCGATTTTTTTAATAATTTTCTTCTGTTTATGTTTTTTATTAGAGGTTTATGTTTTTATTACAAATGGACAGGATAGTAGATGGTGCCAATATTTCCGACTACTGAGAGAGGCATGGGGTCTTACGCCCAAGTTTACCCATTTTTGTGTAAAATTCAATTTTTTTAGCAAAAGGGTCTGATTGATGGGGGGAGGTGGTGTGAGGGGGGGGGTATATTATATATTTTCAATAAAAAAACGCGATTTTTTTTCTATTTTCAATATAGATCCCAATTTGTTTAGACTATATTCTTTTCTTCAAAAACTAAATTTACCATGCCTCGTAAACCGGATGCTAAAGGTTCTAAAGATGCCCAAAAAAAAGATGTTAAAGGAGCCGCACCTGCCGAAGCTCCGAAACCAGAAGCCGATAAGAAATCTAGTCCAGCTTCTAAAAAAGGTGCAAAGCCGACAAAACCATGAAATTCCTACCCATGTCGAGTTGGTCTCAAGAGAATAAAATAAAGCTATGGCTATGGTTCTATTAAACATATTTTGAATTTTTATAACTTTTTTGTATCATTATGTAAAATAATCTCTTGAATAAAATTAATAAAACCAATTTTGTTTCGAACTACAAAATAGAAAAAGGTCGTGAATGTAATTAGGGCTGTAGCGAGACCAAAACTTCGGGGAGGCGGAAAAACCATAGGGGTCACCCTAAGTTTTGTTTTCGAAAATTTTTCTCAAAAATCCGGAAAATCATAAGGATGATGAGTGAACTGATTTTTCGAGGGGTCCTATTTTTTGGCACCAATATTCTGGATTTATATTCTGAATCCGGATTCCGATTCTGGGTTCGGATTCAGAATCTGAATTCCGAATTCTGATTCTCAATCTGGATTCTGAATTCGGATTGTGGATTTTGATTCTGAATCCGAATTCGGATTCTGAGTCCGGATTCAGAATTCTGAATCTGGATTCTGGATTTTCAGAATCCGGATTCTGAATTCTTTCTAATTCAGAATCCGGATTCTGATTCGAATTCTGGATTCTGAATCGGAATTCGAATTCAGAATCCAGATTGAGAATCCGGAATTTGGATTCAGAATCCGGGTTCAGAATCCGAATTTAGAATCCAGATTGAGAATCAGAATTTGAATTCCGAATCCGGATTCAGAGTCCGAATTCGAAATCCAGATTGAGAATCAGAATCCGGATCCAGAATCAGATTCCAGATTCAAAATCCAGAATCCGAATCTAGAATATTGGTGCCAAAAAAAAATATTTGCGTTTTTCGAGAATTTTTTGTTTTGAAAAATTAGTTGATTTTGTGCAAAATTGGTAAAAATTTTTATTAAAAATTGGGTAATTTTAGAGAAAAATTGTCTAACCATAGAAATGATGATTTCCGCATGAAAAAACATTTTACTATGATGGGTCTAAAAAAATTTGTCGTAAAAATTTTTTTACCATTCGATAGTACTCACGAGTACAGACTAATAACACAAAATGTACGACACTAGAAGTTTCCTTTCCGTCGTAAGGAAATTCCATAAGGGCATTTCCATAAGGACATTGTTCTGTAAGTGTAAGGAAGCTCCTAGTGCTGTCCAATTTAGCCATCATCTCCTATTATGCCAACGAAGATTTAGAATCGTACTTGGATGAAGCTATTGCCCTGAATCAGGGTCAAGCAAATTGTTTCGTGAACTTATTTCTCAGATAGAAAAACCCTAGAAACAATAGTTTTCACATAAAAATCAGAAATTTTTTTGAATATATATATATTTTGTGTCATTAACAATTAGTTTTAGAATCATCTTTTAATTGTTTTTCTTTGGTTCTTTCTGATATCTCTTCGATCATAGGCCTATCTCTTGTTTCGGGAAATAAAAAGATTCCAAGAATAAGTTGGCCGGTTAACAAAATCAGAAAAATCATATATGGAAAGAATGGCCATTGTTGTCTCAAATAAATAATCTAAAATTTTTATCAAATCAATCCAAAAAAACTGAAAATTTACACTAGGTGCAACAAGACTTCCAAAACGAGCGCCAACATTACAAACAGCTCGACACATATTTCTTACAGGCGTCGGAAAAAGCTCTGTCGAATATAAATGATTGATCTTCCACGCCGGATCCATCGAGGCAGTAATTAAAAGACTAAGAACAGTTATTATCCAGTGTGAATTAAAAAACGTTTCACATAACACTAATATGCAACAACTTATACAAGCTATTCCTAAAAAAATGGTTAGCTAAAGATACTTTTTCATTTGGCATACCTATAGAAATAATAAAAATTGGACGACGCCCAAACCAAAGCGAAAAAATGAATGGCAGTAACCCAAGAGATAGTTTTAAAGCACCCATTGATGCTAAGTTGATATATCGATTTCCAGGCAAGATTTCAATAGCAAAATAAAAGCCAAAAGATATTATGCTAAAAAAATTAAACGGGTTTTAAAGAATCAGTCTACTTTTGGGGAGTTGATGGCATGTGGTAGAGCACAAAATTTGAAGCATTTTTTGCTTTTACGGTACTACTTGAAAACCTAACCGTAAAAAGTTATAAGCAAAACAAAATTGCGAAAAAAATGTTCAAATTTGCCTTTACTCAGACATCAGTCAGATTGTTTATTGAAACGATTATTTGGCACCAAAATTATTGAATTTGAACAATGTTTTGGGTTATTGAAACGAAAATATAAAATCAGGTTTTTTGAAAACATGAAATCAGGGATTTCGTTTCAATAACCCAAAACATTGTTCAAATTCAATAATTTTGGTGTCATTTGATTCGTCTCGGCGGGATATAAAAAATGCTTATTTTTTTCCAAATTTTCAAAGATTTTGAATTTTATAATGTTTTATTAAATCGTTTCAATAAACAATCTGATTGATGATACAAGCTCTTCGTTTCAATGTTCAAACTCGTTTGAAAATTTTTTTTGTTTCGCTCATAACTTTTCACGGTTAGATTTTCAAGTAGTGTCGTAAAAGCAAAAAATGCTCCAAATTTTGTGCTCTATCATATGTTATCAACTCCCCAAAAATAATTTACAAATCAAATGGTCGTTGGCGGCAATAGAGTAGTGGGTTAAGTCGACGCTCAAACAAAGTATAAACCAACAATGAAAGTTCAAGACCGATCCAAAAAAACTTTTAAAGCTCTTCACGACATGGTGCATCTGGCCAATTTCGAACCCACAACAGTCCGCTGTAGTAGGGCAGCTGCAACCAGCCGATCAAGGGCCCTTATAATCTTTCGGTCTTCAGCCGATTTCTGATTTCCATGGACCCTATAGACCAGACTAACCACGGCAAGGTCTACCCTCATACCCCTCGATTTAACCCTGAATCAAGGTCAAATAGCAAAAATTTGAAATTTTCTAGAATGCTTGCAATTGATCGCCATCATAGGTAAGCCGAGGGATCCGTATTTTTTTCATTTTGCGTGAGGTAAGGGGCATAAAGATCTTACCTTGAAGAAGTAAAGCTATATGATAAAGCTAACAGCGGAATCAGTACACTATTATAGCGAAATAAATCAAAATAAGTATAAACATTTTTGGACGATTCGGTCGAATCACTAGACATTTGTTCAGTATTTATAGAATCATTAACTTTGACGTCTGAGATCAAGAAACTGCTAGATGGTTCCTTAAAATTTTACTTTTTAACCAAAAAACACGATTGGCAAACTTTATTAATAGTATAAGATCGTTTAGTAATCTTTAAATATGGTGCTGAACAAAAAGTTAATATCATTTTCCGTATGTTTATGTTCTTCTTTTGCGTGTTGTCATACGAAATACCACGATCATTTAACCAACGATTGCTTTCACGCGAAAATAATTGCTAAAAGATGACTGAGGGAGAGAGTTCACATATGGCTCCATCAAATTTTTGAGTTTTTGGACCCGTCTCCTCTGTCATCATCAAAAATGAATGGTCATCAAGTTTTAGCTGAACTCCTCCCCCTCACATCTCTCAGATGAGATGCTCCCTTTTAATCCTAACGAAGCCTAAGCCTAGGCTTAAGCTTAGCCTAAGCCTAGGCTTAAGCTTAGCCTAAGCCTAAAATATGTGAATGGTCCCTGACTTAACTTTTCACTTACTAAAATTAACGCTAAAAATGCTGCTGTTATGGACATTATAATGTGATAAGAACGCCAATTTTGTGTCCAGTATCCAACCAGCGCAACACCACTCATGCCGATCGGCCAACCATTTAGTGAAACGGCTAATAGACGAGAACGAGAATTTTCTAAGCTTTCGATTAAAAGCACTAAATTCACAACCATATAACCACCGGAAACGCAACCGATTGTAAATAAAATAATGAATGCATAAATTTGGGAATAACCAGCATATAGGATTAAAGCACCATGACTCAAGGAAAGTATGAACATTGTACCTAAATTTCAACGTTTGTTCCATAGTTTCTATCACAATCAGAAAGGGGAATGTGTTGAGTAACTTACCAACAACAACAGGCTTTCGTCCAAATCGATCGGCTAGAAAACCAGAACAAAATGCACCTACGACAGCTCCAAGCATAACAATTGTTGATATAATTATTGTTAGTGAAGACTGTTGGCAATGTTGATTCCATTCCATAAGAAGTGATTGGAATTCAAGTGAAGAAGCGTTCGAATAAGAAAAAGGGTCGAGATTTATACAAGATTCCTAGAAAAATTTATAGTACAAAATAAAAAAGTTGGATTAATCAAATCGCATATAATACTATTCTGAGCTTGAGTCTAAGCTTAAACCTAAGAATAAACCTAAGCCTAAGAATAAGCCTAAACCTAAGCCTAAGTCTGAACGTAAGCCTAAGAGAATAAGCTTAAGCCTCAACCTAACCCAAAATCTAAGCCTAGGTCTAAGACTAAGAATAAACATAAGCCTAAGTCTAAACGTATGCCTAAGAATAAGCTTAAGCCTAAACCTAAGTCTGAACGCAAGCCTAAGAATAAGCTTAAGCCTAAACCTAAGCCAAAATCTAAGCCTAAGACTAAGAATAAGCTAAACCTAAGTCTAAACGTAAGCCTAAGAATAAGCCTAAACCTAAGCCAAAATCTAAGCCTAGGCCTAAGCCTAAGAATAAGCCTAAGACTAAGCCTAGGCCTAAACCTAAGACTAAACTTAAGCCTAGACCCAAGCCTAAACCTAATCCTAGGTTTAAACCTAAACCTAAACTTAAACCTAGGCCTAAGCCTGAGCTTAAGCCTAAGATTAAGCCTAAGCCTCAAGAAAAGAGATTTTGTAAAAGAACGTTGGGAAAAGTTGTTAGGAAAAGATCTAGTCCCTAACTGAACTGATTTTCTCGAACCAGCCGTGCTCCCAATAATTTCTCCCTTGAAACAACATACTTTAGAAGGTTCAAAAAATGTCGTTGTAAGCATCCCACCAGCTACCGGCAAATAACCCAACTGAGTAATTGCAAATAAATCCAGTTGATAAATACCGAAATCATTTTGACTTTTCAATTCAACATTCGGTTCACTAATCAATAAACTTGGACACTTTTCTTCATCTAATTCTAGCTTGGAATCTCGATTGGCCGTCATTTTAACAGTCATTTTTAATATTATTAAGGGAGATTACATTCGTTACTAGACAATCAATAATAAAAGCTTGATCAACGAAGAAAAAATGGAACAATCTAATATAAACAAAATATCATATGACATTCATTTAAATATTCTAACATATAATTTGGTTGAAAGAAAAACGATCTAAAAAGAATTACTGATAAACAATCCGTTCACTGCGCGCTTAACTACACTACACGAGTACCATAAATTTCGTTATAAATTATCATAACTTCATTTTTTAGACCACATTAATATCATATTGCTCGTAAAGAATATTGAGCTTTAAAAAAACTTTCTTTCGAAGGTAGGCACGAAACTCATTAGCTGAAAATCAATGCGCAGGCATAGGCTCT